>JASGCC010000978.1:0-46970 GCA_030067915.1 Hydractinia echinata | reverse complement strand
TACAACAAGTCCAGAAGCACAGGGAAAAAACCAGAAGTAAAGAAAAGGAACTTTTTAAAGAATGTTTAACTATATATTTAGCTAGATATTACTTGTATAGCTACGTACCTGTCTAAAAAGTTCAATTTGCCCAATTGGTAACGTCTAACATCTTTTCATAATACTCAAACTTTGGGCATTTTGAAATTGAAATTTCTCAGCCAAAAAAATTGAAGTGGTCACAAAATTTTCAAAATCCCTCCTGACAACATTGTGTAGAGTGCGATAAGAATTCATCCAAACTTTGGAAAACTCTTGACTTGTGTATTTCAACCATCAAGCTAGGTATACTCTCCATGCAAGCAAAAATGTTATCCATCTTTGAGTTGTGTTTTTTCTGGTAAACTGCTGCTAAATTCGAAAACAAATAATGAAAGTTGACGGTGTTCTAAGGCCATGGCGCCAGGGAAAACGACTTTGGACGTCGCAGTCCATTGAGAGTGGAAGGACTAGACCGATGGTAACCTGCGCAGGCACGTGGAACCACGTGATTTACGTGTAAGGCTTTTATTAGACCGCAAAAGGCCATATTACAGTCTTTAGAGGCCTGTGCATGTAGTTGACGGTGTTACAAGACCACGGCGCCAGGGAAAACGACTTGGGACGTCGCAGTCCATAGAGAGTGGAAGGACTAGACCGATCGTAACCTGCGCAGGCACGTGGAACCACGTGATTTACGAGTAGGGCTTTTATTAGGCAGCAAAAGGCCATATTACAGCCTTTAGAGGCCTGTGCACGTAGTAGACGGTTCTAAGGCCATGGCGCCAGGGAAAACTACTTAGGACGTCGCAGTCCATTCAGAGTGGAAGGACTAGACCGATGGTAACCTGCCCAGGCGCGTGGAAGCACGTGATTTACGTGTAAGGTCCTTATTAGGCCGCAAAAGGCCATATTACAGTCTTTAGAGGCCTGTGCATGTAGTTGACGGTGTTCTAAGGCCATGGCGCCAAGGAAAACGACTTGGGACTTTGTAGTCCATTAAGACTGGAAGGACTAGACCAACCTGCGCAGTCACGTGGAAGCACGTGATTTACGTGGAAGGCCTTTATTAGGCCGCAAAAGGCCATATTACAGTCTTTAGGGGCCTTTGTATGTAGTTGACGGTGTTATAAGACCACGGCGCCAGGGAAAAGGACTTGGGACGTCGCAGTCTATTGAGAGTGCATGGACTAGACCGATCGTAACCTGCACAGGCACGTGGAACCACGTGATTTACGTGTAAGGCTTTTATTAGGCAGCAAAAGGCCATATTACAGCCTTTAGAGGCCTGTGCACGTAGTAGACGGTGTTCTAAGGCCATGGCGCCAGGGAAAACGACTTTGGACGTCGCAGTCCATTGAGAGTGGAAGGACTAGACCGATGGTAACCTGCGCAGGCACGTGGAACCACGTGATTTACGTGTAAGGCTTTTATTAGGCAGCAAAAGGCCATATTACAGCCTTTTGAGGCCTGTGCATGTAGTTGACGGTGTTCTAAGGCCATGGCGCCAAGGAAAACCACTTGGAACTTTGTAGTCCATTAAGAGTGGAAGGACTAGACCAATGGTAACCTGCGCAGGCACGTGGAAGCACGTGATTTACATGTAAGGCTTTTATTAGTCGCAGTCCATTCAGAGTGGAAGAACTAGACCGATCGTAACCTGCGCAGGCCCGTGGAAGCACGTGATTTACGTGTAAGGCCTTTATTAGACCGCAAAAGGCCATATTACAGTCTTTAGAGGCCTGTGCATGTAGTTGACGGTGTTCTAAGGCCATGGCGCCAGGGAAAACGCCTTTGGACGTCGCAGTCCATTGAGAGTGGAAGGACTAGACCGATGGTAACCTGCGCAGGCACGTGGAACCACGTGATTTACGTGTAAGGCTTTTATTAGGCAGCAAAAGGCCATATTACAGTCTTTAGAGGCCTGTGCATGTAGTTGACGGTGTTATAAGACCACGGCGCCAGGGAAAACGACTTGGGACGTCGCAGTCCATTGAGAGTGCAAGGACTAGACCGATCGTAACCTGCGCAGGCATGTGGAACCACGTGATTTACGTGTAAGGCTTTTATTAGGCAGCAAAAGGCCATATTACAGCCTTTAGAGGCCTGTGCACGTAGTAGACGGTGTTCTAAGGCCATGGCGCCAGGGAAAACAACTTGGGACGTCGCAGTCCATTGAGAGTGGAAGGACTAGACCGATGGTAACTTGCGCAGGCACGTGGAAGCACGTGATTTACGTGTAAGGCCTTTATTAGGCCGCAAAAGGCCATATATCTTTAAGATCAAGATAGATATAAAGACCATGCTATGTTTGTTTTGATTTTAACGCGACATTTTTAAAGCCCGTAAACGGTTAAAAATGGCGCATGCGCTGATTCTAAATTTCTCGCTTGAAACAGCCGTGCTATGCATGAAGGTTGGTTACGTTTCGATTTCTCCAACGACATTTTCCTCTGTTTTGAAACACACACAGAAACACACACAGAATAAATTCACAATTCACACTCTATTTCGTCATTTGGAAATCATGTTCTGTACAAAATACTTCTGCACGAATGTCGGCACCTTTGATCTCAGAACAAAACAATGAAACGAGCACTAGAATCTTCTTAGTGCTGTTATCAAAAAGCGCTCTTTAGTGCCAGGTGAGAACCAAGCTTAAGGGAGTGCAACAACATGTGACTTGAAACAAATCGTGACCGGTTTATTCATCTACAATTCTCTTAGCTTTTAAAGGAATTATCCCCCCCCAAAAAAAAAAAAATGTCTATTGATTATTATTTGATTAAAGTACATAGTTTTCTTTATAAAAAAAACTATTGCTCTCTTACAGTAGAATGCTTAAATTCGGACACTTAAGAAGAATAATACAGAAAACTTTTTATGTTAATTCTATCAGATTTGTCTAAGAGCACCCTTTAAAAAGATTATTTTTACATAAGTTGTTGATCTTTCTTTTAGGTACAAATAAATTACAATACCCATAGTTATATCTGACATGGAATAACTATCTGGCAATACTTATAGAAATAATATTACTGGCAATACTTATAGAAATTCTACTTATTGGCAGAACAATTTGTGAAAAGAGGGTGCCGACTCGCCGAAAGCGCCGTATATTTGAGGGCGACCTCGGGGGTTTTTTCGGGGTTTTTTTTTCAAGGTTTTCGTCTGTAACTTCCCGGAAAAGCCTGGGCCCGTCCGAAACCGCCCGAATTGCGCAATGTAACGCGTGCGAGCTCATTGTTCTCATTTAAATTTTGTCGAGAAGAAGGAAGGTGCTATTTTGTCGTTGTATTTCTCAGTTTATTATTTGTGGGATTTTATTACAGCTATTTATCGAATAAATGATATAAAAAAAAATTTTTTTCAGAACTCTTACACCACCACTGTCCGACATTAAAAGAATAAATTATACATGGTAATAAATGTTTAAAAAATGTTGTTTCGGGTTGATTCGGGTTTCTCCGGGCGAAATTTTAAGTTTTTTTAAAACGCCGGAAGTCGTCCGACAGCCCCCGTGGTTTTTGCGGCGTTTCCGGCGAGTCAGCACCCTCGTTTTGTGAATTTAAAAAACAACAACAATTTTCTGTAGCTGCAACTGTAACATTCTTACAGGCCATAATTTTTAAAAAATTAAGGCTCAAGGGTACTTATGAGTAAGCATGCTTTTACCTTGGGTGATTGCATTGCTCTTTATACAATTTGTTGAATATATAACATGAAGACCAGTATTCAGCCGAATACCACCAACCCAACATACTTAGGATAGCCAAGTCATAATGTTATTTAAAAATGTTTTAAAAAATAAAAGATATCCAATAACAAAGAATAAAGTGTACATATATGTCAACAACATTGGTATGCTAGCTAGTGCTAGTGTAGCTAAATATAAAATCCAAACCAATCAACCTTAGCTAGCTAGAAAAAAATATAAACCTGCAACTTTAATAAGCCCAATGGGTATAAAGTAAATGCCATTTTCTATTTCTTTTACCAAAAGTTCATAATTTGCACATTTGACAAGTTAAATTTGAGAAATAATAAAGGTAAACAAACTTACGATGGCCCCTATAGCTCACTTCTCTTCCAATTTAAAAACACTTTTCTTCTATGATCCAAACAGTTCTCTTCTGTATTCTCACACTTCTCTTCTGCATTTTGACACTTCTCTTCTGCACTTAACACTTCTCTGCATGTGGCCTCAAACTTTCTTTTCGCAACTTCGCTGGAAAACTAAAATTGTCTCTAAACTAACTTCTATTGAAATAGGTCTATGGAGGCTATTCATAAATTCAATACACGGGCACAACAAAGTTGAATAAAATTATCAGGTTCACGCTATAATAGAGAATATCTATTTTGCCGTAAAATTTTATGATATCTCCATAATATTGCGTGTGTTTATAACAATCCCCATAATAAAACGAAGATATGACAACTAAAATAGCTCAAATTGCCAATTGTTAGTTGAAGAGAAGTCTGTTCTGTCTGATCAGTTTCAAGTTTGCCAGTTATATTTAAACGTTTTAAAATTTTACTTTTGGCTTTTAGTAGTATTAATACTACTAGCTATGGAACAAGAATTAGTGGTAGAAGATTTTTTTGAATACTTTAAAGATAATCTTGTGGGTAAGTTTGTTTAGCTAGCTAGCAACTTGTTTTGTTTTTTTGCTATAGTCTTGTCCTTTTTGGCTGTGTAAATAGATTTATTTTAGGACACAATAACAATTTGTTTGTGTGTAACTTGATAAATGCTAGCTAGCTAAAATTCTGAAACTTTAGATACCGATTCAGTTCTGTTAGAAGAGGACGATATTGATGATGAATGTGTGCATGTTGATATAGAAAATTTAAGTAGTTACACTCAATCACATTTAAAAAAGTGGCTTTTATACCGTGGGGATAGTTTAAGGAAAATTGAGACATTAAAAGATGCACAAGTGAGGTATGCATAGTTATTTTCTAATTCGCTTTGCTCAACCGAAAATAACCTTATTTATTTTCTAAACTCCATGTGGGACAAGAATAACGCGGTATTAGTAGTGTAGTAGTTATGTTCCTAAAAGTAGGGGCGAATGATGTTTCAGAGACCTAAACTTTCAGAAACAGACAATAAAATACTAATGTCGTCTTGCACATATCCATCTTTTGCCTTTTCGGATCTCCACCGTCCATGCCTTTTGAATAATCTGTCTGGTACTCCTCTATTTGCTGCTGCAGTTGCGCCACCCGATCTTAAACTATGTAGGCTAAATTTTTGGTGATCTACATTGCAAGCCTTTATTGCGTCTTTAAAACATTCACGGGCTCGAGTATACGATAATGGCTCGTTTTTTGGTCTCAATCGTTCGTTTTTTCTTGAAGATGTTATGGCTCTAAAAATATACTCATCGTCTTCTTTTATTTTACACCTGTCGATATAATTAGATAAATTGGAGAATGGACATAATTTTGTGGTAGTTCTACTGATCAAAACCCAAGCTCCATCACGATAAATATCTGTTTTGCTTTTTTGGATAAAAACTCTCAGATGTGTTTTATTGAAGATAAAATCAGAAAGCCGTAAATGTGCAAGTTCTTGATAGCGCAGAAATCCGGAAAAGCCAAGCAAACATATATTGATAGTCCTTAGATTTTGTAAGGTATTAACAACAGATAACTGATCGTATAACTTAGATAACAATTCTACTGTCATTGGCCGTTTCTTGTTAACTGTATGATTAGTCATGCGCTTTGCAGCTTCGAACATGTTCTTAACGATGATTGTTTGACATGGGTCATTAAAACATACAGTGTGGTGAAAAGATTTTATGGCATAATAACAGCTTTCTATAATCGGTAGGGAACAAGTCTGCTGTGTTAAACTCAATAAAAATAACGAAACATGGAAGGGATCTGCTGGAAACTCTTGTACCTTAAATTTTAACGCCCATTCTTTCCATTTTTTAAAATATTGTTTATACCTTTTTACAGTGTTTACTTCTCTACATTTTGCATACGTTTCCGGGAATGCTTCAACTAATTCTATCAGATTATCTTGTCGTGGGAATGATGTGCTCAGGTGGTTTCTGATAAAATCTAAAGTTTTAAAGCAATAAATAAACTCTATGTGTAATTATTTTTACACTTTGTAAAGTCAATGTAGAGTGCCAATATTGGAGCAGATGATTGAATTGAGCCTACAAGGGATTGACTGTTCTTACCACGTACTACCCATAGACTCGGATTTTCAAACACTCGATGGTCTTTAATAAACGGAAGAAATTTACTATGATGATCCACTAGCAAGGGCCAAAAAGCTGCTGAAGGCCAATGAGGTACTATAAGGGCTCCTTTACATTGTGATAATGACATATGTTGTATGGTTTTTGTAATCAAATGGATTAGGGGAACTGAATAGTTGTTTTTTCCGAACCAAGATATTGAGAGTGCGTTCACCCTTGAGGTACCCGGACAACAGTATTTTGAGTTAAATTTTTGTAAATGAGTGTTACTGTTGCTGGCGAATCTATCGACCGTAAAGGGTTCCCAAATATTATTTAGCTGTGTAAACAAGGTTTTTGTAGTTTGCCAATCGTCGTAATCAACTAATCTACTCAAATAATCGGCACTGGTATTTTGTTCTCTCGGGATCCATTTTATATCAAAATCTATATTGTTTTCTTTGCACACATCATATATTTTTAGAGCTAAGTATTGTAGAGGCTCTTTGTTTGATCCAGACTTTGCAATAATTGAAACAGCGAAGTTATCTGTGTGCCAAAGAACATATTTATTTTTTAATAATGATTTAAAAGATATAAGGGCGTGGGTGACTGCAAATAATTCTCGCCAAGTTGAACTTTTATCCGATTCAATTTCTGAAAGATTTGCCACGCATTCGTACTTAATGTTGTTTATGCATGCATGAGCTCCAATAGCGTTATTACTGGCGTCAGAATAAGCGATTGTCGTGGGAATTTGATATTGGATAAGAATTTTTTCGTTTAGGGATTTCAAATTATCTCTCCAAAATAAAAGTTCTTTTATGACGCTATTTTCGTATTTCAAATTCAATTTTCTGTCCCAAGTTACTCTTGAATCAATGAGTTTGTAAAGATATCTTGTTTTTAATTGTGCGATATCTCCCAAGACAAATTTTTTAGAGAGTATTTTGCCACAGAGTTGAGCTAATAATCTTGCTGACACGTATGGTAATTTTGTGAGAATAAAATGAATGAAATTCTGAGTCGAAATAATTTTGTCACGGGGAATAGAAAAGCAACATCTTTGGAGATCGACTTGTATACCTAACCATTGGATGTTATGCGAAGGAGTCCACACAGATTTTTTGTTGTTTATTACGAAGCCACAGTTAATTAATGTTGTACGAACACACGTGGAATGACGTGTTGCATTTAATAAAGAATCTGATACGCCCAATCCGTCATCGAGATAAACTGCTATTTGTATGCTATTGAACCTCCAGAACTTTACCAGACACCTCATGACTTTCGTAAAAATAAATGGAGCAGATGTGAGTCCAAACGGGAGAACTATAAATACAAAGTGGCGGAGTTTTCCTTCGTAGAACCAAGAAAAACCAAGATATTTTTGAAAGTCAGGGTGAATATCGATATGGTGATAACCCTGAGTGATATCGAATTTAAAAAGAAAGTTGTTGGGTTTTAGGTAATCTTTCATAACTTTCCAATCGTCAAATTTTATTTTATCTTTATAAACGTGCTTGTTTACATGTCTGAGATCCAAAATTAGACGTTTTTTGTCATTATTTACGGATACTGAAATTGGATTTACAATGTATGGAATATCGTCGGTTGGCAACATTTTTATTCTTCCTGTATTTAGAAGCTCGTTTACTGCCTCGTCCACAAATAATCTATTTTTAAAAGCTGATTTATTGTTTTTAAAATATGCAGAGTTAGGTGTTGTAACAAAAGGAATTTTATAACCTTCCGAAATTACGTTTTGTATAGTTTCGTTAGTTCCGATGTTTTTCCAGAATGAAATGTTTTTCTTTAATCTACCTTTAACTATGGGTATCGAGGGGTTATTGTTACTTTTAAATTCGAACTTATCACTGTTGGTTTGCAAAAAATTTGTATTATACTTATCTTTAAATTTTGTAGGATTCTGGTCTGGTGATGGTGCTTGTTGCTGTTCTTTGGATTTCTGGGCAAGTATTTCTCCAATGGCCAAATCTTCCACATGCGAAGCAGGCTCCTCGGGGTCTTTGGTGTTGTTGGAATTGCTGTTCTCCGCGCCATCCACCTGTTTGGTATCCACTTGGTTGGTAACTTTGGAACCTTTCTGGAGGCTTGGAGTATCTAGCTGAAAAGGAAAAACGATTCTGGGAATTTGAATTTGAAATATATTTTTTATTTTTACTATTCTCGGTCTTCTTTAGTGCCCTGGTTTCAGCAGCCTTAATTCTCTTTTCGTCCTCACTATCGGAGGCAAGATCGTCCGACACGTATTCGTCCACAGTTTTCCACCCTGCTGGAGACCTATCAGCAATTTTTATCAACTTATTTCTTTTTTCTATAGAGTTAGTAATCTTTTTTAGGGATTTGTAAATTTTTGTATCTCTTTTGGCTAATTTCATAACATCACTTATCTGGCTTTTAATGTCCGAATTGAATTCGTATTGCACTTTGTTGCCCTTGTGTTTGAAGCTTGCTGAAGGTTCTTTCTTAAGCTTTCTAACCAGATCTTTTGTGTCTTCCGTATACTTTCGTTCCAATTGCTCAAATTTGGAAGTGAAGAAATTCTTCAAGTCGTTCAAAGCTGATGAACTATCCTCTCTTTGGCGCTTTGGAGGATTCTCGTCGCCTGGACTTGATGATCTTGAGCGTGATTTAGACATTCTTTCTCCTTAACTTGTTACAGCTCATGAGTGTAGTCGTCTTAGTTATCAGAGTTGTACAAGTTCGTAAATAAAGTGTAAAAATACAAATGTAAAGCATATCTGGCCTAATTGTCATTAGCAATATGCCCAATGGCTTCTCTACTAAGGTCCTCATCCTCCTGCTTAGCAATATGCCTCCGTGGCTTCTCTACTAAGCTACAACTTTGACTCAGCTAACAGTCAGCATTATTTTCATCATAATATTAATCTTTATTACACAGTAATATCGGTCTTTATTAGACTTTTTCAGAATCGTTACAATTTTTTACGTCATCAAAAAATATATGTACATAATATAAAATAAACAACAAGCAATCAGAAGGTATTCGCCTTTTTTCTACTGATTTAAGTGCAAGCTTTACTTAGAGATTTTCCTTTTCCAGGATAAAAACTCTCCGGTACCTCGCAGCCAAATGAGGTTGGTTTCATTTACCTATTTTCCGAAAAGAAACCATATAGAAGCGGCATATTTCTAAGCTTAAAGTAAGGCAATTACCTTATCATTTTTTACAACTTTTTAGGGGGTGGGTGGGTGGGCTTTCTCCTTAACTTGTTACAGCTCTGATGGTTAATCGACTTGTGAGAAGGGTGGGAGTTGTTGCACGTGTTATAACGTTAAGACTGGAACTAGTGTGCCGTGTAACGGCACACGAATATTTCGAAACGAAAATAAATACGACTATACTTTATATATATATGCTGACTATATTTAGCACACATAATTTTTAGGTTTGGAGTATATTTATAATGTGCGTATAAATACATATGAAAAGCTAAATCAAAGAAAAATTTCTCACAAAAACTTTTTTATATATCAAGTGCAAATATTTAAATATATGGCTATATATATATATATATAAAATAAAAAATTTCCTCTTAGAGTGTTGAAGTACTTTGAGTTAAAGACACACATCAACCTTGTAGACCCTACTGAGGATAAGAAGTGGGTTAAAAAAAAGGCTGAAAAAATGAACATACTTTTGAGACCAATGGCTATGTCGAAACCTGAAATTGAATGTCCAACTATCCTAAAATACGAAAAATGCAATGCAACAAATTCAGCAGGATGGTCAAAGTCATTGTCAAAATTACCATCTTTAACAGTAATAGATATCGAATCATATCACAATAAAATTAATAAATACATCGTTGATAATGCAGTTCCTATTAAAAAACCTTTTATTCGAGGTAACCAATTCCTTGCTGAAAATTATGTTGATGAATTATCGGTACACACAAAAGAAAATGAAAACATATTTTGTGTTAAAGGTTTGTGTGCGGCAAGTTTGAAAAAAAAAGATAGGTGGATTTTCATAGCAATTGACAAAAAAGATCATAGCATCAGTTATGCACATTGTCAGTGTCCTGCAGGAAAAGTGGGTACATGCTCACATGCATATGCAATGATGAAGCTTCTTGCTAAATGGGCATTGGACAAATCTGTTGTTGTTCCTGAACCTAAGCCGTGTACCTCCAACCCATGTTTGTGGTCTATTCCTCAAAGCAGAGACAGGCTAGAAAAACTACCAATTGCTGATATAAATATTGTTTCGCCTACTAATAAATGGAAAGATGCTGAGAAAACTGACATTACACAAAATGTTAAAAAAAAGGGAATAAAGTCTTCTCTATTTGAAGCTAGGGCACAAAATAAAAACCCAAATGAATATATGGACCAATTAGTGTCAACAAACGAAAACTTTTCAAAAATAATAAACAATAATCCTAATAAATATGTAAAAACTATGTATGGATATGCACCGGTTGGTTCCTGTATAAGCTATCAATGCTCTTTAATGCCTCCAGACTTTAAGGTCTGCAGCAATTACACAAAGAGCGAGGACGAAGAAAATTTTCAAATAAAAAACTATCCTGATTTCCCATTTCAGCCAAATGATTGTATTCTCGATGATTACATCAACAAGATTGCCTGCGAAAAAACATTAAAACTTTTGAATACCCTTATGGAACAAGGATTGGAAAGCAAAAACATTGAAAAAAGTACTCGTGAGCAAGCCGATAACCCTGATTGGTTTCATTACAGGAAATACAGATTTACTGCTTCACTTTTTAACAAAATAGGTGACCTAAGTAAAAAAACTGAAAAAGGCCTTTCATCATTAGCACAAGGGATTGTTTTCGGTGAAAAGAAAATTAATAACGTTGCTAAAATGAAAATGGCTTATGGGAAGTTTTACGAGCCAATTGCAATCCAGATGTATGAACGGTATTTTAGAACGACAGAAGAAACAATCAATGTGGAGGACTGTGGATTAATAATCGATTCTGTTAATTACATTTTTGGTGCAACACCAGATGGGAAAATTAATCATGGAAATAAATTTGGTATACTGGAAGTCAAGTGTAGTGAGCATTACAAAGATCTTGATCCAAAAGATATTTGTTTTGTAGCCAAAAACCCATGCATTGTTTACGACAAAGAAAATGATGTTATAAAAATTAACAAAAAACACACATACCTTAAGTGCATTAATTTTCGCGAGCATTTAATTTCGCGAGTCGAAAAAAGTTACATTTCGCGAGCATTAATTTTCGCGAATGGATGAATGTGAAATTTTTCGCGAGCATTTATTTTCGCGAATGAATGAGTGTGAAATTTTTCGCGAGCATTCATTTTCGCGAATGGTAGAATGGACCAACCTCATTCTCAGGGCTCCTTGCCTTTTTTGAAAATATTTCTGATTTTTTTTCGAGAGAGAAGAAGCCCTGGGGACGAGGTAGAGAATGGACGAGTAACAAAGGAAAAAGTTGATACAAGGTTTGATTTCTTTTAAGTTTCTAAAGGCAAATGAGATACGGTCAACCATACGATCCAACCATGCAGGTAAATATACTAAACGATAATATATAACATTTCACATAATACATTAAAAACCATGGTTACGTGGAGAAGAATTGAAATCGTAGAACAAGTTGTGGTCAGTTATATGATAAGTATATATACCATATTTAGAGCATAATGTATTAAGTTAATAGAAAAACCCAGTAAATATAAAAATAGTTTAGTCATCTCGCTCATCATCAAACGTGTCAAAAATGTTTCTATAGTCAGTCTCTTCGTTTTCCTCGATCCAGTCTCCGTCGCTTTCGCTGTCACTATTGTAAACATCGACACTCACGTATTTGGAACATTCCTGAATTTTTGGAAGCGACGTAGGTCGTATCTCAAAGTCAAACCCGCCTACCATTGGGTCAATTTCTTTGGAAGGGTCTAGATCTAATAAGTGCCAGAATCCTTGTTCCACTGCTCCCTTTATTCCAGCTACTTCCCATCCTTTCAAACAAACATTCCTTCCTTCTTCACTTGTCATGTGGTTGTACATTTCAACAAGCCATTTTGCATGCAAAGGCTTAATAATCGATAATTTTAAGGGGATGTCGATTTTATCAATCTCTTGACCTGCATCTAATGATTCAGTAATTTGATTGGCATACCAATCACAAAACTTTTTCTTCATAAAGCGTTTTACGTAGCCATTCGGACCACCCTGAACATCGAGAGGCTGGAGCAGTAACATCCCTCAAAAGCGTAAAAGAAGAGATCTACCACCAAAAGCTATCGATCAGTCGAAAAAAAATAACGGTATAGACATTAGAAAAATGTTTAAAAAAATAGAGAAAAAACAAAAAGTAATGAAAATGATGAAGAGAAGAAACTGAACTTATTGAAATAGACTAAATGGACTTATTTTGCGTTCTTAATGTAATATGTTTTATCAAAAAACAAAAACAAAAAACGTAATAATAAAAAAAAAAATTAGAAAAATTAAAAATTTCGCGAGCATTAATTTTCGCGAATCAACATTTTCAAAAATTTCGCGAGCATTAATTTTCGCAAATTGGCCTTTTGCAAAAATTTCGCGAGCACAAAATTTCGCGAATTAGCCCAAAAATCGCGAAATTCGCGAAATTTAATGCTCGCGAAAATTAATGCACTTAAGGTACTATAATCAAATTCAAATGCAATTGGCTCTATCAACACAAACATGGTGCGATTTCGTTTTATACACCTCTAAAGGTCTTGTGATTGACCGTGTCAATTTCGATGCAGAATTTTGGAAAAATATTCAATCTGAAGCAGCAAAGTTTTATTTTACAAAAATGTTGCCTGAGTTGGTTCAAAAATATATGAAGGATTAAATATTTTACTTCACTGCAAGCACGTATATATATATAGATATAGATAATTTTATGTACATATTTTATCACGTTATATTTTTTAAAATAGGATTCTGAAAATTTGCCAGCAATCCACAAACAGCAATAATTTGATTTATGGATCCCATCATGCTGACCGGTACTACTTGATCAAATATATGATAACATTTTAAATGCTGAATCATTCGTTCCACATGTATTCGCTCTCTTGCAATTTGTTGACTTTTTACAATCTCGTTTGTGGTGAATTGTCCACGTCCTTTTAAAAAAGCTGGTATTATTAAATTTACATTCAATGGTTTTAAATATTCTTCAATCGTGAAACCTCTGTCTGCCATTACACTGTCCCCTTTCTCCCATAAACCAGGATGTAAAAATCCACTTTTAATCACAATACTTTTATCTGAAATACTTCCAGGATATGCTGAAGAAATAAAAGTGAACCCACCTCCAGGAGCTATTCCAACTAAAACTTTCACTGTGGTGTGGCTCTTATAATCTGAATACAACATTTTATGAACATAAAGGGATGACGGAACTTCAACTTTAAATTCCAAACAATCAATTATACATCTTGTAGTTGGAAAATTTTCCTTCATTGAACTAGGCATTAGCATTTGTATTTTTTTTCTGTCTGGCCAGATGCACATTGATCCCAACTTTAGATATATAAAATTAACCCATGTGATCACTGTGTTGCTTACTGTCCTATCAGAAGAATCAAAAAGGTATGACAGATGCTTAACAGGAAAGTTTCTTCGTAACTTTATCAGTGTGATCAGGTAACTTTCT
Organism: Hydractinia echinata; assembly: GCA_030067915.1. Classification (NCBI taxonomy): domain Eukaryota; kingdom Metazoa; phylum Cnidaria; class Hydrozoa; order Anthoathecata; family Hydractiniidae; genus Hydractinia; species Hydractinia echinata. The sequence continues at coordinate 33,070 of JASGCC010000978.1, read as the reverse complement.
AGTGGTGAAAAAATACGTTTACGTCCACGATTTGAATCCCCTTTTATTTCTTGGTTGTTAAAGAGAATTACGTTTTCCCCAAGCTCTCCTGCATCTAGAAATATCAAGACTGAGCGAAATGAGGCCAAAGTAGGAAATCCTGTATAGTAGTTGCAGATACTATCACTGCTTAAGCAATGTGCAACAAAGTTACATTTAACTGATGATACATGTTTTATTTCCTGATGTAAACTATTTACTGTTTGTTCAAGTTGTTCACACTTAGCTTGTAAATTTATTTTTTCATTTTTCAAAGAAACGTTATCATTTTTAAAATTTTGGAGTTTTTCTTTTATTTGATCCAATTCAGATATCTCTGGTGTCTCTGTTACTTCAAGTTCTTCATCAGAAAAATTGAGTTGCAATGGTGTCTGAACTCTGCATTTTTTCCTGGGAGACGCTCTTAACATTGGTTGTTTTCGTTTTTTAAAATCTTTTCCAAAATCATTCCATGCATGTAATATTGGCTTTGCTCCATCCAGCAGTCTTTTACGTGTCCCTCCTGGTGGTTTATAAATCACACTGATGCCAAAGTGCTTCTCACATAAGCGAGTGCTGTTTGTAATATTAAAACCATCTAGGCCATCCTGTCGTTTAATTAAATTGCACCACGATCTCTTTGCAAAAGTATCACGGGGAAAATTGAAAAAAATAACATTATTTCGCTGTCTTTCTCCATTTAACATAGTATACTCGCGAGTTGAGCAGCCATAAGCAACACATTCACGACCTAGAGATTTGTTTGCCTTTTTCTTCAGGTTCTCGTCCGCCATCTTATTTGTTTATGCAGCCTTAGCCTCGATTTCACGCCGAACAGTTATTACGCAATCGAATTTATGAATAGCTGCATGTTAAGGCCCGTTTCCACTCAGGAAAATTTTCCTCGGAAAAGAAAAATTTCCGAATTGCACATGCGCAGTATATCAAAACAGAGGTGGTTCTTTTTTGCCGCTGGAAAAGTTGGAACAAAAATAAAAGTTGAAAATTTTCAACTTTTTTTTTCTTTACGGCGGAAAAAATATTTTCAACCAATCAAATCGACTTAAATTGGACAAAAATGGTAGCTGAAATTGCTGGATGTAGAGTAAACAAACAACAAAATGGCAAACAACACTAGTAGTGATGAAACTTCAAGGGAAGACGAAATGATTATAAGAAACAAGTTATTTTTTGAGCATGTGAAGCGACAACAGAGAATTTGTAGCATTGGACAACCAAGAACACCGCAGATACGTGTGCGATATCCTGTTCGTTCTGCTGTGATGATCCCTTCAGCACCAGCAGCTAGTGCCACAGTTACATCTCCCCTTCCATCACCTGTATCTTGTTTTCAACAACGCTTTTCTGGCATTATAAGTCCTGGCATTGTTTCTGGCATTGCAAGTCCTTCAGTTCCAAGTGCCCAAGAGAATGCTGATGACTCAGAACAGCAGCAAGATCTTGCTGATAAATCTACTTGTGAAGAAGAACGTGAAGAACTCTCTGTGCACGAAAGGTTAGTAAACCTAATGCCAGAGTACTCGTGCATATGGAAAGTGTACTCAACAGAATACAAAGACAAAGACAGAAAAATAAGGTCCTGGGAGGAAATTTCAAAAAGATTGGGAGACATTGATGGTAAGCTAGCTTAGCTACTAGCTACCTTTTTTGCTTAGTTTGTACAAAACTAAAAAATATTTTTCAGTTTTAGATGTCTAGCCATACATGTACTTTCAAATTTCCACGAATTAATGATATTTCTTAATTTTTTCGTGGGTTTTATTTTTGCAAATAGTAGCTATATATATCTTAAGAAATTTATTTTATTTAAGTGGAATATCTGAAAAAGGAATGGGAGAAGTTGCGTGACAACTATCGGAAGTGCCTTCAACGAAGAGAGAAGATGACACGTTCAGGGGCAGGCAACAAAAAGCTGCCCACTTGCAATTTTTTTGCTGAGCTGGATTTCCTGAAAGACGTTTCACTGCTTCGAAAAACTGCATCAAATGTACCCATACCTATTGAAAGTCAAACTGTTGACGATGATTTGCAGGAGAACGTTGAGCCATTAAGAAGGAAATCTGCCAAAAGAAAAGCAGATTTACAAATGAGTGTTGATGCTTTGTTAATAAAAGCATTAAGTGATGACAACAATAAGGAAGTTGCTCCTTCAAAAGCTGAAAATGATTCTGAAACTTCGTTTTTACTTAGTTTTGTACATACTTTGAAGGAGTTATCAAACCGAAAACAACAATATGCGAAAATGAAGATAAGTGAACTGTTTTATAACTTGACAGAGGAAGAATAAGTTACATCATATACAATATATATAGACTTATTATGTATATATTACAAAGTTATCACATATCTGCAGTTGTATTTACTATATCCCATTGCCAACTTAATGAACCAGCCTGAGAATTAAAGTATGTGCAAAATTGATCTCGTATCTGTGCTGCTGACCTACTAAAATTATTAGAACCTTGGTTAGCGATAGGTAATAAGCCATTACAATCTGTTGTTTCACTTCGCCATTCTCCAGGTGTTATACCATTTGTCGCCTCTACATCAGGGTAACCTGGGGGGCAATAACTAGCCGATTCGTGTTTCATTAAATAATTATGGAGAGCCACCACAGCTTTTGTTATTTTCACAACAGTCTCTATTTTTCTTATTATTGGTCGACGGAAGATTCGAAATCTTGAAGCGCATATTCCAAAACAATTCTCTATAACCCTCCGTGCTCGAGAAAAGCGGTAGTTACATATTCTTTTTTTGCTATTAAGATTGCTTCTAGCATATGGTTTCATCATAAATCGCTTGGGGGAAATGCTTCATCGCCCACAAAAACATATGGGAAATTCTCTTGAGTTCCACGAAGTATTCTTGCATTAGGAATGCCCAACGTTTGATCGTTTATTGCCGTTCCAAGGTCACTATTTAAAAACACTCCTCCATCGCTATTCCGTCCTGACTGACCTACGTCCACTAGCGTAAATTCGTAAGTGGCATTACATACAGCTAACAGAACTATGCTGTGATGCTTTTTATAATTAAAAAAAGTAGAGCCAGATGATGCAGGTGCTTGCATCATAACGTGTTTACCATCAATTGCACCTACGCAGTTTGGAAAGTTCCATAATTCTTCAAACTTTTGGGATATTTTTTTCCACTCTTCACTCGTTGTAGGACATTTCAAGTAGCCTTCTCTCAATAACATCGTCCAAAGAGCTTCGCACGTTTCTGCAACTATGCGAGTAATTGATGTCGGACTTACGCGATAACTACATGCAATGGATACTTGAGAATCACCAGTCACTAGATAGCGTAATGTTAAACAAAGTCTTTCTGACGACTAATTGCCTCCCTGCGCAATGAACATTTCGTAATAATTGGAGCAATCAGTGACAACAAATGCTCAAACCGGGTTGGTGACATGCGAAATTGTTTAAAAAAGTACTCATGGTCAAACAATTTCATTTCTTGAATGAGCACATGATATTCACCTTTGAAAGTACGTTCGGAAAATATTTTACGAACCCAACATCGCTTGCTTTGCCTTGCTCTAGATAATCTTCTTCGCAGCAAAATTAGTAAAAGCAAGCGTCTATTTATTGCAGCCATTTTTATTTTCGATTTCGTTTTCTGATTTTCCCGCGTTGTGGAAATGCCGGTAGAAAAAATTCCGTGGAAATTTTTCCTGTCCACGGAAAATTTCCCAGAGTGGAAACGGGCCTTCAGTCCTGGATCGTTCTGCCGTACAGTTTTCATTTTACACTAGTTGCAATCACTTGTTGCGATTTTGCATGCACTTAAGTGTTGCTGCGAAAATATTTGCCATGAAACAAATGCTTTACGCTGACAAATGTTAAAAAAACACCTCAGGCCGAAGAGAATTTATATGTAATAGTGTAGTACCGTTTCCATATTTGCGTCCAAAAACATCGCTGATTTACACTTAACGCACCAGGGGGGGGGGGAGGGTCCTTAAGGACCCCCTACAGAAAAAATGCCCTGACACTCGATTTGGTCGATTTTGCTCATAGACAGTCTTTAAGTATCATAATAACCGTCTCTGCAAAATTGATTGGTTTAGACCAAAATAAATGTTAAAATTTTTTGAGATTTGTTAAAAATAAAATATGGAGACTGAAAAAAGAAGCAAGGACGCTTTAGAATTCATTTTGGATATTCTGATGACGATTCAGACACCTCTTCTATTGCTGAAGAAAGCTCCGAAGACTGTTTCAGTGATTATTCAACTGTAGATCCTTCTTGTAACAGAAATGCAGAAGACCAAGAATTTGATCAGGTAAGGCACACTACACAGTCCATCATGAGCCTGCCCCAGGGTGATGGACATAGATGGTGACAGTTACAATCTATGTGTGTAAGTTTTGAAAGTGTAATCTTGAGTATATTACATGGCTTTCTGCTCCCCACTCCATATGTCATTGCAGAAAATTTAATGGGGATTGAATTTTTTTGTAGAATTTGTCGTCCGCAGCAACATCACCATCTGGAAGTGAAAGTGAAAGCGAAATTGAAAGTGGAACTACACCACCACAAGAAGCAGTAACTATCACCTTTTGTTTTGACACTGATATTCCAACTATTCAAGCAGAAAGTAGCAAAACCATCAGAACTACCCCAACTGTGGAAACCCAAGCTGTATCTGTAACAACCGTCGAACAAGTAACCGCACGATCTTCACGACGAACAACGACAACTGCTACAACCGTACCACAGACATCGACAATATTCATTCCGGCCGTGAAAGTATCTAGAAAGACTGTACAACATTTTGTTCTTACATATAACTATTGAAAAATTCTATACAATAAGTGAGATTTGATATGATTGATTTACATACATTCGTTTACTGTGAACTTATAGACGTATCTGGACCGATGTCGATATACATATACTAGTGCAAACATTATGTTTGGTTATTCCTCAACCCTATCTAAGTATAACTGAGGTGCAGTTATAATTAGTTAGTATATTATGATGTTTGTACCATTGTTTTTGTACAATTTCTTATAAGAATGACCCACATATTGCGTTTGAAAACAAAAATTTTATATTTTATAGTGGAATATTTCTGCCATTTTGAAAATCTTATTGTTGTGGTGAATGACAACCGGTGGAATTTGTATTTCTCTTTTCTATGATTTGCACACAGGGATATCTCAGCTTTCAGAAAATGTATGTTTTTGCTAGTAAAAGCAACTTGATCGAGTCCTCGTTCTTCACATGCACATGGTGAAGACGATGTCTTTTAGTCGTTTATGTTTTACAACGCTTGACTTTCAAAAGTTTTATTCCAAACCAAGTTATTATTTTTTCACCCTGAAACTATATTTTATAGTGATGAAATCTTTTAAGAAGCCAACTTTAACCCCCGGGCTCTTTGTTGCGGAGCTAAGCGAAGCGAGCTGAGCGCAGCGGAGCTCATTTGGCATTTAAGCGCGTATTATTATTTTTCTATTTTCTACTATACACAGCGGGAAAAAGTGAAATTTTAAAAAAAAATTTGACGAAAGTGTCACTTTTTTCACTTGATAAGCCAAATTCCCTCAGTCTCTGTTATCAATGAGGTGGCTATTTTTAAGGTGGCAATACAGTAATTAAACTATTTTTTGATCTATTGGATATTTCTTTTTGAAACTTTGTCACAGAGTTTTACTACTAAAATAAATATCTCAGAGAGAAAAAAAATTCAAAAAAATTAATTATGCACAAAAGTATGAAAAACCAATAAAAGCGTGGCAAAAATAACTAAAGAAATAATTGAGTAAACGTTTTGAAACTCTCTCTAAATATCAAGAATACACATTGAAGAATTGACTGAACCTCTAACATGTTTCAATATTTATGCCACTTTTGAATTACAGCCGCCATCTTTGTGCGGAAATACTGAGTCTAATTTTTATAACTTTGAAAGATTTTTGATGAAGAACAGTGAAAGGTAGTTGGAATATTAGAGGTTCAGTCAATGCAGCTCAATGAGTTGATGCTACCCTGAAAATTTTAAGTCAATCCGCCAAGCGGTTTTAAAGTTATCTTTGACGGGAGTAAAAAAAGACACGTTTTGAGAAAATTTACCGTAAAGTCAAAAATAACTGTAAAAATTGTAAAATTTGATTTAAAACTTTCCAGTACAATACTTTTCACCACCCTCAGTCTCCAAATCATTGTCCTCAAAACCCTTCTTGATGCTTCTAAGTTTCTTTCTCCTCTTTTTTGTTGTTTCTTTAGTTTTTTCATAATTCCTTCATGATTAACAGGACACCGGTGATCTGTTTTCCACTCCGCGTAACCGGCTATATCTTGGTGTTTCTCCCAATATTTGCAGGCTTTGCAGTTCTTAGAAAATACTACATAGTCCACACATTTTCCATCAGTTATGCTGGTTATAACACCATTAGTTGAAGAGAACCCTCGTTTTTGCCAGGTGCCGTCGAAACTAGCAAGCAAGCAGCCGTTGCACCATTAGCGGCTTGTTTCATTGATTCCTGTGCACACAAGGTGTATGTATCTCTCAGCTTGGAACGAATTGAAATGTGTTGCATGTTCATGATAGTGCAGAAGGTTTCCATTCCTGCTAGACCACCACCGATTTCTCGGAAAGCGATAACAGATCGAATGTTTATGTCGAACGGGTTATTTCCGGTAGCTTTCTTCGTAGAATCTTCTTTCTGGAACTTTTTCCCTGTCATTTTGGGAGAAGACTGCAAGTTTGTAAACCATCCACACATGTTACACTGAAATAAAAATTCCTGCATCAATCCAAACTTTTTAGCATCGGTTACAATCAATTTTCTTTCGAAACATTCTGAACGCAGGCTGCCTTATTCGATGATTTCATTCGGTCATAAAACACTATTTGTCGCTAATTGTATTCGATTTTGTTATAATTCATTCGATTTTGTAAAAATTCATTCGATTATGCGCTAAATTCATTCGATTATGCGCTAAGTTCATTCGATTATTATGCGCTGAATTCATTCGATTATGCGATGAACAACCTTGATCCCAGGGCCTGTAGCGTTTTTTGGTTATCCTCATATCAAAAAACGCTACAGGCCCTGGGATCGAGGTTGTGCGATGAATTCATTCGATTATGCGATGAATTTATTCGATTATGCGATGAATTCATTCGATTATGCGCTGTTTGCATCTGATAAATTATTCCATGGCGCTGTTTGCATGCGCTAAATTATTCGATAGTTTTGGCGCCTCAATCAAAATTCAAGGATTATAAAATTAATATGGCTGACGAAAGAACACGAGCTATATTTAGATTAGAGAAACTTGGATTGAAACACCTTATTTTGAAGTTTAGTGAAGAAAATATAACCGCTGATTTGATACCAAAGCTCTCTCGAAAGCATTTCGAAAGCTTAGGTGTAACAGATAATGGAGTTATAATGAACTTGAGGGTAAAATTTTGCAGCTTTGGTGGAATTAAACCACAAAAGTTAAAGTGGGAGGAGCTCCAAAATTCCTAATACCTGAAGAAGTCCTACAAAACCTACTCGATGACGGCTGTCTTATTTCGGAGATCAGCAGTATCTTATGTGTTTCAGAAAGAACAATTTATAGAAGAATGGAAGAGTATGGACTTAAAAAGCATAACTTTAGGCCGCCATCAAAAATATGTTATGTTCGCGTCCTCCGACCGACTCACTTTTGGCAATAAAAACCCGAGTCGGTAAGTCGGAAAAAAACCGGAAAAAACTTTTTGATCCAAACGATATATATTTGAAAAAAAAAATTCGTGAGAACTAATTTTCCCAAAATTGACTAAAACTCGCGAAAATTAATTCCCGTAAAAATTAATATCTTTAGGGTACTCATGGCAAGTTTACAGACAGGGCGGCGAAAAAAGGGTCTGTCGAGTGGCGCTATACTGTTTTTTGGCCCTGGGAACGAATTTTGCCCCCATCTGAAAATCCCGGGAAAAAATACGCCCGACCGACCGACCGACTCATTTTTGCGAGGTCTTCAGGACGCGAACATAACATATTTTTGATGGTGGCCTTACAGAAATGTCTAATGAAGAGTTTGATTCAATTCTGAGCACTGTGACTCAAGAGTTTCTTAATTGTGGCGAAATTATGTTACGAGAACTGTTAAGGGAACGTGGGATACGAATTCAAAGGCAAGTGCTAAGAGAAAGTTTGCAGAGAATTGATAAAGATGGTATTCAGTCTAGAAGCAAAAGGAGGCTGCACCGTCTCGAATCTATAACGTGCAAGGGCCAAACCACTTGTGGCATATAAATACAAACCACAAATTGGTGCGCTGGTATTTTATAACTACTGGGATCGTTGATGGGTTTAGCCGGTTACGTGTCGGTTTATTTTGCACCGATAACAATAAATCGGACACTATTCTTCAATGTTTTCGATTCGCAGTCGGCGAATATGGTCTTCCAAGCAGATTGAGGTGTGACAAAGGGAAGGAAAATGTTCTCGTAGCAGATTACATGCTAGAAAAGCGTGGAACTGACAGGCGAAGTGTGATAGCAGGTAAAAGTACACACAACCAAAGAGTGGAAAGACTCTGGAGAGACAATTTTAGTGAGTGTTGTCTTATTTCTATAACCTGTTTTACTTTATGGAAGACAAAGGTATTTTAGATGCGACAAATGGATTGCATTTGTCTGCATTGCATTATATATATATGCCCCTAATTGTTGCTAAGCTTGAATGGTGGAGACAAGCATGGTCTACTCACCGATTGAGAACAGTCAACTCTTCTCCCATCAGATTGTGGGTTTCTGGACAGATGACCAATCCTGTTGGTATTGCCCCTCATGAGGTTGATCAACTTTATGGAGTAGAAGGCTATTTATCCACTGAATAGGAAGAACCTAAGGAGAATGAGAGACAATCTTTGTTTTTCATCAGCAGATAAGTCAAAATTGTTTTCAAGAGCTTTCAGAAACTATAACGGATGATTCTAAACATGAGAACAGTGGAATTAACAGCTATTTACGGGCTCTGGATATATATAATAGAAAAATATATCCAAGAATGATAATCTGACTGACATTGAAAGTTGTGATTTTTGGTGTTTTGAATTAACGATTGATTTATTTTTTATGAGTAATTTTTTGGATACATTCTCACTTGGCTTAATGTGAACTGGAAAATTAACTCATCAAAATTAAGTTATGAACTGAGAACCAAGTTCAGAATTTGTTTTGTTTTGAGAGCTCAGAAAGTTGTCTATGTTATATATATATAATCCATGTAAATAGTATTTAATTGCTAATGTTTCCAGAAAAAACACAGTATTAGAAAGACAAATGTATTTCATTTAACGACTTTGTGATGTTAATATAAGGGGATATTTGGCGAAAAGGGGTGAGGATGCTGGGCAAGCAAAAATACACAAATCTCTCGTGCACGTGTACCCAATTAATAACACTCTCCGTGACACCTATCCTAATCTCATTAGGCGTATTTGTTTTCAACAACTTCCTGTTGTTCCCTTTCACAATTTTTTTTACAACTGTTCGTTGTTTCCTTTTCTCTCTCTTTTTTACAACAGTTCCTTCGTTGTTTTCTTTTCTCTCTCTTTTTTACAACAGTTCCTTCGTTGTTTTCTTTTCTCTCTCTTTTTTACAACTGTTCATTCGTTGTTTTCTTTCTCTCTCTTTTTTACAACTGTTCATTGTTTCTAACTTTCGTTGTTTCCTTTCTCTCTTTTTTATTACAACTTTTGTTGTTTCCTTTATCTCTCTTTTTTACAACTTCTCATTGTTTCATTTCTCTCTTTTTTACAACTTGTACTTGTTTCCTTTCTCTCTTTTTTAAAACTATTCGTGTAAAATTGCCCTTATCTCATGAGTACGCACACACCACAAAACGAAGGCTGACGAAGGCAGCCCAGCATATCCACTCTTTTAGTTAACAACTACCTGTTGTACCTTTCCTTTTTCTTTTACGCTATGTTCTAACATATCCTTACTGGGGTACACGCACGCTGACACACCATAAACAGTAGACTCACAAATGCCGCCCAACATAAACACCAAAAAAAAATAATAAAAAAAATTTAAAATAAAACGTTAGAGATTGAGGTAGGCCAATTGCTTCCACCACTGGACAAAAACCTTGTTGATTCATAAAGCCAAATTGAATCAATGCAAGGAAACCGTGTAGCTAAAGCAATTGGACAGTATGCCAGGTGAAGATTCATGTCCATGCTGACCCACTCGATGAAGTTACCATTATACCAACGGACGTCAACGATCCAGTAGTGATAAGGTCAAACATAAAAAAAGAAAGAAAAATAAATATAGTGTTAAAATGTAAAGGGGGGGTGGGTGGGGAAATCTTTAGTTGGATTTTCAAGACAATCTTGTCAGCTTAGGTCAGAGGCCAATGTGATGTGAAATTCTTAATTTATATGCCATTGGTAACAGAGGCTAGGCTCAGTGGCCTGGCTAATTGAGGCAATACCCAATGTGGGTAAACAAAACAACATGCACCAATTTTGAAGCTCAATATGGTGTTTCCATATCCCAGTTCACCCAACCAGCTAGCAACCCAACTGGAAACTGCAATTAACATGAGCTAAACTATGTTTAGCTCCATATATATATTATTTTCTTCTTTACTTTTCTTCTTGTTGAAGAACTATATAACTGGATTTGAATTGTTTTTTTGTTATTAACATGGTGTATATATATAAAAGAGCCTTTATATATGTTGTAAGTTTTATGTTCAAACAAATTCTTCCTGTGGCACCCTGTATCTTAAAGTAATTTGATTGCATCTTAAATGATTGAAAAGTTCTTTTTAAAATGCATAAAGCTATATTTCTGTAACAAAAAATATTATTATTTAAATTACAGATTATGGGGATACTATCATATAATACTGTCTTTCTTCTTTAGCAACAACTAATAGTATATATGGCTTCTATAGAAAATATTCTTACTGACATAGGTTTATTAAACCTTATCCCCTGATTTAATGAAGAAAAGGTGGATATCAATATTGTTATGGCTGCTACGGATGAGGATCTGAAACGTCTGGGAGTGCAAAGGTTGGGTGACAGGATCCGTCTTAAGGACATGTGTCGTCAAAAAAATTCTAATAGTAGGTAGAATCAGAGAAGAGAGAAGAACACTATTCGCGCCATATGCAAGACAGACAAATGGAAACTGCAGCAGAAGCAGCAGCAGTAGTAAACCAAATGGTAGATCAAAAAAAGCAAAGAAAAGAACTTGGACAGTTTGTCTGCTTAGCTGACAGAACAAGAACAAAATTACCAACACCTTCAGAAAAGCAAGTGCTACATAATGCTGGCCTTGGTTTAAAAAAGATTTCTTTTGATATTGATGATGATGAGACTGACGTTTACACCAAATTAATGGCAGATGCACAAAACAAAGAGAATGGAGAAACTGAAGGTTTTCCAACTTTAAAACATTGTGGCGGGTTTGAGTTATTAAAATGTATCCCAAATTGCAGGATCCTTGAACCTTTGAACTGCAAACTAAATTCCATATCATGGTTGATCGGGCCAATCTTATTGAAACTGGTTTAGAAGAGATACGGGAACTGCAAAATAAGTTGATTTGTTTATCTGTGCAGTTTTATGGTGAGGTAGGAAAGAGTATTATTTTTATCTTCATGTTTAATATTAAGAAAAGATTGTTTTTTTGTTCATCAGTTAATTTGTTTATTTTACCAGACATGTTTGTGTAATGATTATATTATATTATTTATCATTTATATTATTATATTTTTAGTTGGCAGAAGATTATGGAGGGCCAAGAAAAGAGTTTTTTCAACAGATAATAAGAGAAATCAAAGAAAAATACTTTGATTGTGAAATAAACTTGTTTCCTCTAAGTGATTATTATGATATTGGAATAGTTTTTGGTACGTAATTACACTCAGCTTTATACCACTGTGAGAAATTGTAAAAAGGAACACAAAAACATTTCTTGTTGTTGTTGTGAGCTTCTTAAAAACTAAAAAAAAATCTAAAAAGATGAATATTCTATGAAAATGTATCTATGTAGTGTTTATTCTTATTTTTTTAGGCTTGAGTTTGCTTCAGAATGGTCCATTTCCGCAGTTTTTGGAAGAAGATGACCTGCAAAAAATATTTTTTAACGAAGAACCTGGCAAATTCAATGAACTCCGAAGAGCTTTCAAGGATCTTGGAATTTTCCAAGTTTGTATTATATATTTTTGGATGTTTCTCTAAAAGAAGCTTTCTCTCATAAAGCTTTCTCTTAACATACCGTATTTCCTCTTATCCGTCTGTTTTCTAATACCTAAATTCAGCATTTTAAGGATACGGTAACCCCCTGAGACACATACTCAGTATATTTAAAATATTTCCTCTGCTCGCTATATTAACCCTAACAAATATATATATTCTGAAAGCCAAATAAATTATCTCTAGAGTGATGATAACATATTTCCATAAAAAAAATCCAAAGAGGAGAAAAACAATTATATACAAAAATTCACCGTTCCAGTTTATTTTGTCGAACACTCCCCTCAGTAAAATTTTTGTTCGTTAAAAAACATATGATTGCGAAGCTCTTTTTCAGCTCTAAAAAACTTTGCTTTTTTTACTCAAAACAACATGTGGTTCCGAAAATATAGCATATTTTGTGTTACCATAGCTGTTTTACGACTGATTTATCATTTTTAAGCATTATAGATCAATAACTCGATATTTCCTCACTTTCTGCGTTAGAAAAAGCAAAGTTCTGTAGCCAAAGATATAATTATCGCAACAAACTTGTTTTCGTACAATTTCGACAAGATGGACGGGAGTGTTCGACAAAAATATATACCCTTACGACTGAAAATTTTATTTCGAGAAAAAGCAAATCAAAGATCTTTGCTTTTACCTGCAAAAATCATGATGAAGGAATGTTACACCCACTTAAACGTTATGAATAATTAATAACTCATAAATATTTTATTAAAAATTAAAGGAAAGTGTTTTCGCAGAACTTTGGGTCTTGTTATTGTTAAACAGACAACAGGATAACATAACATACCAGGATAAAAACGAAAAAAAATAATAAATAAATTAAAAAGGCATAGATAATAACTAATAATAAATTTGTATAGATTATTAAAGTGTGAACGTTTCCTATGTTATATGTAGAGATGCAATTTTTTATTCGTTCTGCATAACTCTCTTTAATTATCATACAGATTTAAGGAATTTTAAACTTTGAGCACACTATTGAAAACACTAAAAGATAAAAAAGATTTTTCCTCATTTTATCCCTCTTAACAATAAATATTTTTGATTCTTTTTTTAAAAATATCAGGAAAATATGCCAAAGAATCAAAATTAAAAAAAATATTTTTTAAAAAAAAAATCACCTTGAAGGGGGTTACCGTATCCTTAAGGTTTGTTTTCCACGCACTCGCTCCGCTTTTCTATAAACTAAATAGCCAAACATTTTTTAATAGAGGAAATACGGTATATAAATATATAAGGAAAAGATCTGTTGAGCATTGTATTTACATCTACACTCAATGATTTTATTTATCATTATAATTAGTTATCATTGCTTTCAGATTGTGGAAGCCTTTCCTATCATGCTACACCTTTTCCAACCCAATCCTAATGCTACTTTCACTTTTAAAAAACTGGTCAACTTGCTTCAGCCAAAATGGGCAGCTGAAGGGTCAAACGAACATTACAGGCAGAAAAAGCTTTATCCTTCATTAATGAAATATTTGAGGCAAGCACATGGTAAGTGTCAAATTTAAATTTCCACGCGCTCGCTCCGCTTTTCTATAAACTAAATAGCCAAACATTTTTTATTTTGTATGAGCAGAGTTTCGCAAAGGAAGCTGGCTTCTGCTCCCTTAGGGAAGAAATTATGTGCGGAAGAAATATCTATATATAAACTTTCTATTTTTGTTACTGTTTAGGTGGAAAACGTTCGGGTGTTTCGCTTCCCGATTACTAAGGTTTGTCACTGGAAGCGAGGAAGAGCCTTTGTTAGGATTTGCACTGGCCCCTTCGATAAAATTTGTTCAAGTGATGGAAGAAGGTCGATTTCTTCCGACAAGTAACACTTGCATTAATCAATTGCAATTACCAATGGAAAGTAATGCTATTTCCCTTCCAGACGAAAACACTCTGTTCGGTTTATATGACCTAGCCTTTTCTAGTCGATTTTTTGGACAAATTTAAAAGTCGTCGACAGTTTTATTATTTATGCCTATTAGGAACTTAACTCTTGTGATTAAATGCAAACATTTATGCTTTCTTTCGTTACCTTTTCACTGATTCAAAACTTTTTTGTAATTGTTGGTTGTTTACTTGTAAACTTCGTTTTGTTTACGGTGTCCCTTTCCAAAGGGACACTTAATTTTTATTTTATTCAGAGAGAATATTTTTGATATTTTAGCTCTTATCGTTTGTATTCATTTTCTTATATTATAGGAGAATAAATATTCCGTAGTTTCTTCAGAAATTTTCGATGTACTTTGCAAGATTAGACTGACGCTTAATCGTAACACTACGGTAAAGTGTTCCCGCGAAATTGTTAATTTTCTAAGAAATTCAGAGGCTACCATTTTTTAATTTTAATTTTGATTGAGCCGCCAAAACTATCGAATAATTTATCGCATGCAAACAGCGCATCGAATAACTTAGCGCATGCAAACAGCGCATCGAATAATTTAGCGCATGCAAACAGCGCATCGAATAATTTAGCGCATGAATTCAGCGCATCGAATAATATAGCGCATGAATTTAGCGCATGCAAACAGCGCATCGAATAATTTAGCGCATGAATTCAGCGCATCGAATAATTTAGCGCATGAATTCAGCGCATCGAATAATTTATCACATGCAAACAGCGCATAATCGAATGAATTCAGCGCATAATCGAATTAACTTAGCGCATAATCGAATGAATTTAGCGCATAATCGAATGAATTTAGCGCATAATCGAATGAATTTTTATAAAATCGAATGAATTATAACAAAATCGAATACAATTAGCGACAAATAGTGTTTTATGACCGAATGAAATCATCGAATAAGGCAGCCTTGACGTTCCATAGGAATTGACCCGTTGTACGAGGTTGGTCATTTTTCGCGCTTGTACGAAGATGGGCAATTTTGTACGAAAATGGGCATTACAATTGCTGTACAAAAATTATGCAACGAATAATTTGGTTTAGAAATGAATATCTAAACATTGTTAAATACATTCAGTAAGCATGATATAATATCTTAAATATTCTCTGAACGTTAATTTTTGACCATCATCTAATGATTGTACCAACTTCGTACAACCTAAATAACTGTGTACGAGGTTGGGCCAATGTCATTGCTCCCACTTAACTTGATTCTTTTTAATCCATACCAACTTCGTACGACTTCAAATACTCTATACGAGGTTGGGCCTACTTCACTTCTTCTAATTTAGTTGATTTTTTTTTAACCATACCAACTTCGTACAACTAAGATAACTGTGTACGAGGTTGGGCCTACTTTACTTCTTCTAATTTAGTTGAATTTTTTGAACCATACCAACTTCGTACAACTTAAATAACCGTGTACGAGGTTGGGCCAACGTCACTTCTCCTACTTAACTTCAAATTTTTTGAAATATACCAACTTCGTACAACTTATAGTTAACTGTGTACGAGGTTGGGCTTACTCCACTTCTTCTACTTAAGTTGAATTTTTCTGATTCAAACCAACTTCGTACAACTTAAATAACCGTGTACGAGGTTGGGCCAACGTCACTTCTCCTACTTAACTTCAAAATTTTTTTATCCATACCAACTTCGTACAACTTAGATTGCTGTGTACGAGGTTGGGCCTACTTCACTTCCTCTACTTAAGTTGAATTTTTCTGATTCAAACCAACTTCGTACAACTTAAATAACCGTGTACGAGGTTGGGCCAACGTCACTTCTCCTACTTAACTTCAAAT
Organism: Hydractinia echinata; assembly: GCA_030067915.1. Lineage (NCBI taxonomy): Eukaryota > Metazoa > Cnidaria > Hydrozoa > Anthoathecata > Hydractiniidae > Hydractinia > Hydractinia echinata. The sequence continues at coordinate 17,085 of JASGCC010000978.1, read as the reverse complement.
TTTTTTTATCCATACCAACTTCGTACAACTTAGATTGCTGTCTACGAGTTTGGCCTACTTCACTTCTTCTATTTAAGTTGAATATTTTTTAACCATACCAACTTCGTACACCTGAGATAACTGTGTACGAGGTTGGGCCAACGGCACTTCTTAACTTGAATTTTTCTAAACCAACTTCGTACAACTTAAAATACCAAGACACAGATGAAGACTACTATATCTTATCATTATGTCCTTTACATCGATTTTTTTTGTTTATTCTGTCAATAATTTGCACCAACAAAAACTGAATGCGGTTTAAGGACAATCTCCCTGTATCGAATTCGCATGGGTACTTCATCCGAATGTAATTGGTGATGACTCCAGTTGGTTCTGTAATGTTCGACTCGTACATCAGTTTTTGATATCTGGAATATAAGTTAAAAAGGAAAACTGATAGTAAATGTTAATTATACAATTTTTTGTCGCAACTCAGAGAAGCTATATTGACATTTTTTGCAATATGTGCGTTCGAAAAAGCACTCGAAAAGGATTCGAAATTCACCTACCTTTTCCTTTATCGAAATGAATTAAAAGGTTAGAAAAAATAATGTATGGAAAGTTTTTGCGTTCTTCTTCGTTCTCACTCAATTATTAACACAACCATGTTTACAAAAAGAGTTTCGTACGAGCCACGCAAAGGCACTGGGGACAAGGGTGATTTACAGGTTTTTTGCACGAGAATTCAAAATAATGTCACTACCATAAAAACCATAGAAAGGTTAATAAAAAAAATCAATACCATACCTGATATAACCTGATTCGAATCAAAGAGATCAAATTTATACTTACGAGCACTAGTACCACTTTTTAAAAACACCATTGTTTATTCTCTGGTAATATAAAACAAAGTATAAAAAATATATATCTAGCTATTAAAATAGCATACTCATATTCATCATACTATTTGCATAAAATGTAATGAGATCCAGACAGGAGTCTAACCTGCTCGCCTCATTGGTATTTTTCCAAAGAGACATCTAGATCGTAAAATAAATGTATTCTTTTTTATTTAAAAAAGAAGATATTAAAAAAAAGTTATTATCTAGTCTTTTTCGCCGCTGTACGAAGATGGTCAGTTTTGTGCGGAGATGGTCACTCTCAGCGCTACGGCAAAAAAGCCCAACTTCGTACAGTGAATGACATCGTACGGAACACGTAATCGACTGTTTTTGTTTGCCATTTCTACTGTCTTCTTGTTGGACTTGTAGTTGGCTGTTGTTTTCCGTCATGAGTGGTTTCGAAGTATAGTCATTAGTCTATGCGGTAATAACACAACAAATTAGACATAGTTCAAAATCTTAGTTCGTTTTATTTAGGTAGATGAGGGGAAGTTGAAAAACTACTGACAATTTTGGAGAATTTTAGCAATATTCTCTATTTTAAAATACAAATTTGCACGAAAAATAATAAAAAAATCACATTTTTAATCACGGTAGTCGATTCTGCGGTGTGTTGAAAATACCTAAAAAGCTACATTTAAAAAAATTGAACATTTCGACTTTATTTACTGTATTGCCACCTTAAGAACACTGTCCTATTCGAAAATATCATTCGAATAAAACTGTGAAAACAAAACAAACCGAAAACGTTTTTGCGTGAGTTGCGTAAGTTAAGTTGGTGTCGGGTTAGGTAACAACAACAGCTCATGCAACACGTCACAAAGTACAACAAATGGTTGGAATTATATAGCATCAACTCAAAATGAATGTCAAATAAGGTTAGTAGTTTGAATAAAGTTTAAAGGCGCGTAATCACCCTGTTGGCAAATTTTTTTGAAGTGCCTATTTTATTGTAAAAATTGAAAGATATACATGAGAGAAAACATTATCCTGAAAATTTTATTGAAAACTAACTGACAACCAGAACATGTTCAAATGTTTCATAGAAATAACAAACTCACCCTAATTTCTCATCGCCTACAGAACCGCCATTATAATTTCATTGCACGAATCATGCGATAATAAACGCACGGCAAAATCGATCACATGGTTACTGGATTCATGCCATTACAGAAAAAGTAATGAATGAGGGAGAGCATCTGTAGCTGTGTTTCCATCGTAATTCTTTTATAAATGTATCAACAAAGTTCCGAACATGATAAATGAGATAAATCAATCGAAGTTTCTGTGTTATTCTTTATTATTTAAACGTTTTAACTTACTGAAATCAGACTTCTTTGCAACACCGACCTCTTCTTGTTGTTGTTTCTGAAGACAGCTTCGCCTCGCTAGCTGTCTTACTTTTTGATTATTTTCCTTTGTTCAAACAGTTAGACGTCCTTATGGAGACAGTATAAAAGTATAAGACAATTAGAATACCTAAATTTTCAGAATTTCCCATTTTATGCTCTAAATTGAATTATCTCCATAGTGCTTCAACTATCTTCAGCTATCACAATGAGCATTCTCCCCCGTTGGTTTTTTTTGCTTATAATATGCAATAATCCCCGGTCATGCTAAAACTGATCTACTCAAACAACACCGCGTAAATATTTGTTCTTTTAACTGTCATTGTTTCAAATCTAACACATCGTATATAAACTTTTTAATAAACCAGAATGATATTTTTTTTTTATCTGAACACTGGCTATCCTCACTCGAGAAACCGATAATAACAGATTCTGTTCAATCTCACACAGTACTTTTTCAACCAGCTAGCAAGCACCAACAAGGCAGACCCTTTGGCGGTAATTGTTTCCTCATACGTCATAATATATTCATTTCTGCTAACATACTTGTCGACGAACCACATATAATGGCAGTTAAGTTAGACACTGGTCATCACCTTGTAACAATCATAGGAGTCTATCCACCACCATGTCATGGGAGGGAATCAATAAATAATTACACCATAGCTCTAGCATCCTTAAATAGTATAATAAGTCAATACAGTAACCAAGGAGAATTAATCATCATAGGGGACTTTCAATCTTTTCCGAACAATATTTACGACAATATGGTTCGTTCCAGCCCATCACGTAATCAACACTTGTCACCATTTGCCGATTTTCTTACCAAAAACAATCTAGAATTAGTAGACGTCTTTTACGGAAATGGACCCTGTTTTTCATATCATCACCTATCTCTTAATCATTCCTCTTACATTGATCATATATAGCCATGTTTAAATCTACTTTCTACACACTTGTGTCCTGCAATATCGTAGGACCCACGGCAACAAACGTTAGTGATCACTTGCCAGTAATTACTGAATTGAGAATGACTTTTGGTGAACATAATAATAATAATAATATTCTAAACAACTCACAAACCAACCATAACCACACAGAGTATGTACCAGCTTATGTATGGAAAAATGAAGAGTTCTTAAATTTTTATAATAATCTAATATATGAACGCTTTCGTAATATCACCTTTCAACATAATAACATAGACAATCAACTGGATTGGTTTCACAATACCTTGTTAACCTGTAGCCAAGAGGCATATTAAAGATAACATTTTAACTGGCAATAAAAATCATTTTTCTCCAAAATCTTGGTGGACTATTGACCTCACAATAGCTAAAAGGAACTTATCATATCGTTTCAACCAATGGAAAGCGTCCGGCTTTCAAAGAGACCTAACATCTATACCTTACAATCGGTATATATTTGCTCGAAAAATTTACAGAGAAGGCATCAAAATGGCACAGAACAATAAACTAGTTCACCAATACATTAATATCGACAAGTTAAAAAACACACATCCACAGAAATTCTAGAAAAGATTAAAATCTTTAAAAAAATCACCATCTCGTCTGTTCAAAATCAATAACAAAGAATGTAAGGAAGAAATAACCAAAGAATTTGAAAGTCATTTTAACCATCTTCTCAACACACCAAGAATATCAAATAAATATAACACATCATTCATTCCACCTCCTAATCAAACGAATTTTGCCGTATCTTCTGCAGATATCATGGAAGCAATTAAAGTTTTAAATATGGGCAAATCTCCTGATCCTTTCAAAGTTTCTGCAGAACACATTACTCAATCTAACTGTGAAAATCTTGTCAACTGGCTAACTGATTTTTATAATTATATGTTCGAGTTTTGCGTTTTACCTGCTAAAATGTCAAAGTCACTTATTATACTGTTAGTTAAATCTTTCAAAAAATCGCTGTCGGATCCAAATAATTACAGTGGGATATGTTTGACTCCAGTTGTAACAAAACTTTTGGAATCAATTATTCTTATTAAATGTTCAAATATTAAAGATAGCTTTTCGTCTCAATATGGATTCAAAAATAAATCGTCTACGCTTCATGCTGAATATGTTATTAATGAAACAATCAAATCCTACAACTCAAAGGGAAGCACTGTTTACATTTGCAGTCTTGACGCTGAAAAAGCATTCGATTCATGTAATTGGTCATCACTTTTCAACAAACTGAAATTTGATACTCATCTTCCTTCATCTGTCATAAATATTATTTATAAATTATATATAAATGGTACTGCATCTGTTTCTTATCTTGATCAAATATCTCCAGAATTTAAACTTACTCAAGGAGTGCATCAAGATTCCATTTTGTCACCTTATTTATATAACATCTACACCAATCAACTCTTACTAAAAATAAAATCACTAAATATACAGCTGCGTAAACAAGAACTGACCGCGGCTTTAGTTTGAGTGTCATGAGTCCAAACGCTTACAAGTTGGTCCAACTCAAAATTTCACCTATATGTAAGGGAAATGGCGGAAATTTTATATACGCCCGCACTATTGACAGCAGTCGAATTCGGTCCACTGCGCAGTAGGACATTGACTACTGCGCAGTAGAACTTCAACTATTGCGCAGTATAATATGAGGCTTTGAGTTATGTTTTTTAAACGATTTTATTCTATAATGGTTGACAATATTTTTGAAACGCGAGTGTAGATCAACATAGAGCTCTATGATATCAAGAAGAATATAAGAATATTTGAAATCGAAAGTTTGAAATTCGATGTAGCGTTCTCAAGCTCAATTTCTTTTTATTACGTTAAAAAACAACTTTAAGATATCGTCATAAGGCAAAATAACATAACATAAAATAACAGCACAATAAAAATATATCTACAGCTAGAGTAGAGATGGAATATAAACACACTTTTCAAAAAACCACGGTCAAACTCTCATAAAAAATATCATACACAATTTTGCTTGTGACGTCACAACTTTTCGTCACGCTCCATTACACAAAATACCGCTGATCATCAGCAAAAAATCCCTATCATTCAACGCATGCGCAGTAAAGCTTAGTGCTATCATGTGCAAGTGGAGTAAAATCCCCCATCATGCGATGCTTAGTCATGCATATCAAGGGTAAGTCCCTAACAAATGAGCAAGTGGAGTAGAGGGAAATTCCCAGCTTGCTCGGCAAAAAATTGAGCAAATGCCAGAGCACCCATTTTTCAAAAAACCGTGTATATAATAAAGATGAGTTGGTTTAAGAATGCCATCAGCATAGCACCGTGTCGGCACCAGTGGCAGCAACTCGCGACGCCCTTGCCGACCGACTACAGAGTGTGCGAGATACCGTTGCCTTCTACTACAACAAGGCAAGGGAACAAATTTCGGGAGCGACAACGCTTCACAACGTGATTGAACAGGAGGCAAGGGAGGATATTGAATATCAGGGCATTGAAGACGATATCCAGATGTTGGAGGATGGAAATAGGATCAAAACATGGCGGTTCAACAAGCATTTGAATCAATCCCTGAGGGACGCGATTGTGCAAAAAATTACGCCACATATAGAAATGCGCGTTAAGGTTGTGTACAGTTTTGGTTGTGATATTTACAAGGGTGGAGGTGGCGTGTCTATTTACGGCAAAACCAAGAGCTCCAGGTCGCTGTCAAGTATGGCGGAAATCGAAGGGTTCATTGAAGAATGCGAAATGAAGCGTCTCGATCTGGAGGATTATGAGTTTTGGACCAAGGCTTATTTACCACCTGTTAGGACCACCGAGACCCCGGGGGCATATGAGGGAAAAATTGTCTTCGATCACGTACAGATCAAGGTGATAAGCACGCGTGAACCCCTCTTGGGATGCGGCCCTCTCCCGGATTGGTTGCGAAAAAAAAGGTGCATTTACGCCATGGATGGTGAAGATGCCAGAACGGACAACCTATGCTTCTGGAGATGTCTTGCGGTAAAGGAGAGGGCAGATGTAGTACGGGGAACGGAACGTCTAACAAAAACAGCCCTCGCCCTAGCCCGAGATTACTACGGGAACCCTAAGCTCAAGCGTAAGGACGTGCGCCCCACAAGGCTGGTGGATTTGGAGGGCGTTGCCAAGCAATTCAAGGTCAACATCAGGGTCTTTGAACCCAAGACAAACTCCGAGAAAGCACAATGGCGACTCGTCTATGGTCAAAAGCAACACAAAAAAGGTTTAGATGGCATCAATCTTGGTATGCTGGACGGGCACTGTTTTTACATCAAGGATTTAGATGTGCTGACCCAACACTGGGAATGCGAGGTATGTAAACAGAAGTTTAATTACGCCTTTTCCCTCACGCGGCATAAGAGGAACGAATGCGAGGGCGTCAGGACGACAATCATTTGCAAAGGAGGGAAAGTGAAACGTATGCCGAGCAAGGCGGAGAAGGTCTTTTACGATGAGGGGTTTAGCTACGATGCCTCAAAATGGCTGGAATACATGGCAAAGCAAACCGGAAGGCATATTCATCATGCCTTATGTGGTCATGGCGGTGAGCGCGTTATCTGCGAGGGTAAAAAGGAGTGGAAAGTTGATGGCTACGAGCCTATCACAAAGACCGTCTATGAATACAACGGTTGTAAATGGCACGGCTGCCCCTGTCGGCCCGAGGGAACCAAAGCGGACAAGACCCATTACACTGCAACCCAGTCTAAGGAAAGGATGATACGGGAACAGGGTTACAACCTCGTCACAGCTTGGGAATGTGAGAAACCACCCAAAATTAAGAGGTACTTTCAGAAGGAATTCAGGCCCTATCCTCACTATATCGTGTTTGATTTTGAAGCCCTTCTAGCACCGTTAAATTACCAGCAAACCTCCGATCTAACATACCTTTCGAGCCATGTTCCTATAAGTGTTGGTATTGCCGATAGTTTGAATAGCCACCCGACGTTCATCGAGCACGAAAATCCCAAGGTCAAGCAGTTTGTGGAAGAGCTGGAAAAGAGGCATACCCTGATTATGAAGGAGGTCGAGAGAATGTACCCGAAGCCTGACGACTTTGACATGCTCTCCAAAAAGAACCAGGAGTTGTAGAACGAGTGGGTAAGCCAAGTATCTGTAATCGGGTTTAATTCTGGCAAGTACGACATCAACCTGATCAAGCGGTATTTTGTCGAAGAGATCACGCAAGGCGATAAGATCAAGGTGGCGAAAAAAGATAACGACTACATGTTCCTCACCACCTCAAGGTTTAAATTTCTCGACATCAAAAATTTCCTTGCTCCTGGTATAAGCTATGACGGTTGGTGCAAGTCGTTGGAATGTAAGCTGCAAAAGCTCGTGTTTCCGTATGAATGGTTGACGAGCCACGACAAGTTGAACCGTGTTGGGCCTGTGGCTCACGAGGACTTTTATAGCCGGCTAAGTGGGAAAAATACACTATCTCGCGAAGAGTACGAGACATTCTGCGCCGAGTTTTACAGGCGAGGCTGCGTCACCATGATGGACTGGTTGCGTGAGTACAACCTAGCCGATGTGGAACCGTTCATTGAAGCCGTGGACAAGACAAGGTTGCAGTATTACGATGACGAGATAGATATTTTGAAGGACGCGGTCAGTATTCCGGGCGTGTTGATGCGCTACGTATTGAACAAGTCTCTACGGCTGAACCCAAAGTTAGAGCTATACGCCCCGGGAGACCCATGCAGGCATAGGTGTAAGGACTCTTGCTACACCAAAACCTGTAAGGCTTGCAAGGAGGTACGGAAAGCATGTGAAAAATGCACGAGGAATGAGGCCTACAACCTTTTGCGGACGGGGATGGTGGGCGGTCCCGCGATCGTATTCTGTAGGTACCATGAACGAGACGTGACAGGTATCAGGTCTCACGTGTACAAGGAACTACACGAATGTATGCTAATATGCTCTACCCGAGTACCCTAATGCAAGACTTTCCTTGTGGGAAGGAACAGCTGATCGAGGTGGCTACACCGACATTGGAACACAATATCGAGATACTAACGCGAGGTGTGGTGGATGGATCGTTGTTTGGCTTTGCCCAGGTTGATATCGAGGTACCTGAGTATCTGCGCGAAAAGTTTAGTGAAATGTCTCCACTGTTTGTGGTGAAAGAATCCCCGAGCATATGCACGAATACTTAAAAACTACGGGCCGCAAGCGTGTTCCGGGTACACGTAAGCTTTTGGGGTTGCTAAAGGCTGAAAAGATCTTACTGTATACCCCCGTGCTGAAATGGTACCTTGATCATGGGCTGAAAGTGACTGCTTTTTACCAATTTCTCAAGTATGCCAGAGGTAGGCCCTTTGCCTGGTTCCCGGAAGAGATTGCCGATGCACAACGGGAGGCTCATAAAGACCCCGACAAGCGTATTGCGGGGGATACGGCCAAGTTGAAAGGCAACTCGTTCTACGGCAAAATGATTGAGGACCTGGCGAGGCACGCAAATACTACATTTACAAGGAATGAAAAGGAGGTTGATGCAGCCCTCCGAAGTCCATACCTCGAGGACCTCGAAGAGATCGGGGATGCGTATGAGGTAAGAAGGGGCAAACACAAGTGTACTATCGATAGAGCTTACCAGTGTGGTATTGCGGTGCATCAATTGGCCAAACTTCGCATGCTCGAATTTTACTACGATTTTCTGGACAAGTACGTGGATCGTCGAGATTTCGAATACATCTACATGGACACTGACAGTGCCTATTTTGCCATCTCTGGAGAAGAGTTGCGAAATGTCGTTCGCCCCGAACTGCTTGACGAGTACGACAAAGACGTACAAAACTGGCTCGTCACTGATAAGTACTCGAGTCGAACAGGAGGGTTATTTAAAGCGGAATTCATTGGGTTTCGGATGATTGCCCTGACAGCCAAGTGCTATTTTGTGGAGGGTAAAGCTGGTACGAAATTTTCGTGTAAGGGCATGTCAAAAAAGCAAAATGCCGTGACTTGGTCTAGGTATATGAGTACGTTAAAGGGTGGTTTAGACATGGCCAAAAACGTAGGTTTCCGGGTACACAACCAGGGGATGGTTACGTACGAACAAAACAAGCTCGGGCTCTCGGCATTTTACGACAAGAGGGTTGTACATGACGATGGGGTACATACCTCTCCGCTTGTGTTATAATCCCTGAATAAATGGAGGTGTGTTTGTGTATAGTTATACTTCTGCCCTCCTATGCCATGATCGCTTATGTTCTTTTTCGTTATAAACGACTACTAATAAAGATGTCTGATATCGCACAAGTATTCGACGATGCCTCCACAGAATATGAAAATATTGAAAAGCCTATCGATAAACGCCAGGCCTTGAAAGGGGCCCTACGTAAGGGCAAAGGACATTTATTACCGAAGAAATGTTGTACAGAAGGGGTTGTTGATAAGGCTTCAGAGGAGACTATCGAGAAGGTACATGCCGAGTACGTACAACGAGAACTCCAAGAGAAGGGGGGGAAGACTGCTAGGGCGTTATCTACTCACGTGATCAGCCTGTATGCAAATTTGATTGGGAACTTCGTGGACATCGACAATGTAGATGAACTGCGCACAGACATAGAACAGGATCCTATAATCCGGGACTCCATGACGGATTTGGGAATACTCGTGTACTGTACCATTGGTAAATGTCTGGCACCCCTCCTGGTAGCAGGTCATACTGCGAGACATATGAGTAAAAAGAAGAAACAGGAGGAGGTGGAGGAGGCGGAGGCCAAGGAAGAGCCTCGGACTGTATAATAAAATGAGTGAAGAAGAACAAAAACAAGAAGAGAGGGTCATTACAAAACAAGTAAAGCATCCGGGGCGTGTGGCCCAGGGTCATAAGTTGGCAGCACTGATGAAGAAAAGAAAGGAAGAAATGAAACAACAAGAGGGTACTGTAGAGCCTGCAGTCAAAACCTCTTCTGGAGCCAGTTCCGTACAGTCGGTTCACATATATAGCGTGGGGGCCTTGACCGTGCTCGCCATAGGGGTAGGCGTCTGGTACAAGTTTGGCAGGGGTGGGAATGAATCTCAAAACACCATACCAGAGCCCCAGCAGGGCAAAAAGCCAAATATTAACATCTTCAAGATGCAATGATTTTTCTAAAAAATGGCACTTAATAAATGACAAGCAAGCATGATGACAGCAATATGGGTCCGAAGGAGACGATGGTCATTGATTCCCTCTGGGAATCAATCAGACTGGTATCATATACAATCCTCATAGCCATGGGTGCGAAGAAGGCCCTAGGAGTTTCTAGACCCGGGGCAAAGATGGACTTGGAGGACGGCCTGAAGCTCGCCGGCTATATGACGGCAGCGATCTTATTCGACGAATACGCGATTAAGCAGGGATGGTATAAGAAGTCCCTGATACCCCCAAAATAGAGCGCCCGGTAAAATTTTCTATTTGTCCTCGGGGACAAATAGAAAATGGAGGAGGCTAAAAAATGTACAAAATGTAAAAGAAATCTTTCCCTTGACAATTTCAGGATCAAGCGTGGTCAAATGTTAAGGCAGTGTATCACCTGCCTTGATGCTAACAGGGCGTCACGCAAACGTACAAGGTGCCACCCCGGCAACCAGCCTCTGCATGAGCTAATGACTATCTGTAGAGGTCACATTGAGACCCAGTTTTCTGAGGGTATGACCTGGGATGACTATGAGTTCCTGCATATTCACCACAAGATCCCATTTAGATATATTGAAACAGGTAGGTATCCAACGCTTGCTGATGTTTCCCGGGCATTGCATAAGGCGAGTACATTCAAGTAAATGAATAAGGCGTGTATGAAATGCAAGCACGTTTTAACCCTGGACATGTTCAAGATTAGGGGTAATAGTAGGACAAAAATTTGCATATGCTGCCTGGATAAAGCGAAGGGGCGGCGGCGTACAAAATGCAAGGACCCTGTTATCGAACACAAGGTAGACATCCTTACCACTGACCTGGAAATTAGGGAAATTCAGCAGGATGAAAATTACCTAATTCTTTACACCTTATTGACATACGACATCATATCCCAGTACACCGAACTCATCGAAGCACCCCCCGAGAGCCATGAAAAGGCACTGCTAATTGTTGAGAGATATCGCAAGGTACTGAGGTGTCTACAAGGTAAATTAACATATACTCCACTACCACTTGAATATAAGACCCAAAATACCAAGCTATGCCCTGCATGCAAGGGTTTTGTGGAGAATAAACATGGAGGCGTGCTGATTTGTTTAGGCTGTGCCGGAGTATATTCAAAAATTCACAATCAAAAGTGGTTATACTATTAGTAAAATGAATGTTGTGAAGGAACCCCATACGGCTATCTTTACGGGCCCGACAAGCTGTGGAAAAACGCAACGTGTACTTGATTTACTGGAAAATGAGTATAAAAAGTACTATCACAATATTGTGATACTATGCCCTACCCTGAAATGGAATAAGGCATACCTTGAAAGGGCCTCACTCTGGAAGGACCCATATGTCTTTTTGATAGATCCTAAGGACCAGTTGTTTGAATGGATAGGAAGGGTATCATCGCTGCTGGCGGGTGAAGAGAGTCTCTTCATAGTCGATGATATGATATCTAACGAGGGTCTTGATAAAAAACGTCAACCACTACTTGAATTGGCTATTTCAGGTAGGCATCGCAAACACAGCCTGTGGCTATTAACCCAATCGTATACAGCCCTCCCCAAGAATCTGAGGAGGCAGAAAAAGCAGTTGTTTGCCTGGTACCCTCATGAGAAGAGTGACATGAAGCTGCTGGACGATGAAACGAATCTCATATCGGACTGGGGTGACATCAAGGCTGAACTGAAAAAATCTAAGCATGCATGCCTATACATAAGATTGGAACATCCCAGGACTTGGAAGATTCTCGAATGACCGTTTTAAATATTTGGCCGGGGAAATTGCGGGTCTGAAGGCCCAGGGTGCCACCCTAGGCCTTGGAAGAGGGAAAAATCCATATCATTAACAGGATTTATCGATATATTGGACCACGCGCTACCATTGTGGAGGAGGGGCTCTGAACCCACCACCTATCGACGTTAATTTCACTACTTTTGCGGGTAGTGAAATGACCATGGTGAAAACCTCCGGCTGAGCATTGGTATATTAGAAATGTCTTCACAGCTCGCCTTATTCAACGCAATACCCGCAGGATCGATCGAGACCTTGTTCGATAAACAAAATCAGCCCCTGTTCAAACGTGCTGATCTAGAGAGATTCCTGTGTATTCCGAATGCTAGGGAGTATGGTCTTGATCGCCATATGACAATATCAAGAGGAGAACTAGAGGGTATACAGGGAACTGTACCCGGTGGGTACAGTTGTTCAGGTATGCCGGAAGGGGTTAAAAAACGACATGACATATTCGTAACGTTGGACGGGGCGTTGGAAATTACCATCAGGTCAAGAAAGCCTAGGGCCATGGCATTGACAAAATGGTTGGCCGGGAAGAGGGTGGAAAAATTACAGGATGAACTCAAGGAGCAGCGTCAAGCCCTCGAGGATAAGGAGAATGCCATGGCCTTTCTTAATGATGAAATTGACTATAGAGATAGTCAGCTCGTGATGTTGGGGGATGAAATTGAGGAGCTACAGCAACGTGCCGTGCCCCACCTCGAAGACCCTGGAAAGGATAACAGCATGGTTATTATCCAGAAGAATAACGACGATCCCTTCCAATACCTTGCCATTTGCGGTCAACAGGGGTACGTGGCGCAGAAGATTCGGAATAAGCTTGTTGACTACCCAAAGGGTGAGATTGTGGTACTGGCAGAGACACCAAATGCTATCGTCCATTATAATTGGCTTCGGGAGCGTGGATGTATTGAGGTAAACCATGAGCGTGTGAGACATTTCAGGCTTGGTGAGCACTACACACATGAACGTCTCCTGGGGCTTGCTGAATGAGTGACCAAGCACAATTTTTACTACTCCTACGGGTAGTAAAAATAGGTATGATACCTTCAATGTTCCTATTACCACTCTTTAACCTCCTCCGGAGGTACCTGAACATCCTCCGGGATCAGCATGAGTTCTTCCGAAACAAAGCTCCTTTCAGGACCATCCTTCAAATAGTATAAAACACGGCTACTTGCTACTATACGGTCCAACCTATACATTTTCCTGCTCCAAAAGGCGTCGGTTGCGCGTCTTTTCGAATCTCCATGTTCTTCCCCCGGTTGTAGCAAATACAAGTATAATCCATCCTCAGGTAGGGGTTTCTCTTCGGGATATTGCTGGCTTTTTGCAAGCGGTACCTCATCCATCTTAATTGCTTTGTTAGGCTTCATATCGATCATGGCAGTCTTGGCATTGTTTAGACTTTTGACGATGGTATATAAGTGTTTGACCCAAATGGTACTATCCTCGCCGGAAACCAGCTCCTGTGCATCCTGGGGCTTGAATAGCCTTTCGGCAAGTACCTTATTATAGGACTCTACAAAGGCTGTAAACGTATGGTGATATTTGGTGGTGGCCCTCTTAATTTCAACCCCCTTGTCCTCTAACAATTTTGTTACATCAGATTTAAACTCGCTACCGTTGTCACACTGGAAGGTTTTTGAGTAGTGTAAAGGTCCTGCCTTGTAGATATCCTTGATCATCTCCGCGACCTCGCTAGCCTTTTTCGTTCTTAGGGGCCTATCTCGAGGCCACGTCAATGCCCATCAGGATATACTTGTACGTATTGCCATACAACCGATCATGGGGCATGTAGAGTAGATCAAACTGATGCATTTCGTTTGGTGTTGTAATGGTAAAATGGGGGTAGTCTATACGTTTTGGACCTCGAATGTGTCTCAACCACAAGAGCTGCCTGGATAGCCAATGAGTTACTAGCTTTTTGGAGAGACCGCTCTCCTTCGCAAGTAATTTGATAGCCTTACGCCCGATCCAGAGATGTTCTGGGGTATAGTAAATTTGGCCTAATTTTTCCGCCTCCTCATCGGTAACAATGTGTGATGCTTTTGACATGTTTTTATTATATATGTTAAAAACGCACGTTGTTACAGATACTTGTAAGCTACAAAGCCTAGTAGAGACAACGAGCCAAGGACGAACGTTAACTCACCATCTTGCTGAGTTTTTGAAGGGGTGTAAAAATCTTTCAATTGTGGGGCCTTCTTGTCCGAAGCAATGTAATACTGATACATGTCATCATCGAGTTCCCGAAGGCTTTTACCGACTTTTATCTGCATCTCTCGCTGCTCATTGAACCAATCGAGCTTAGCTTGCCTCTTCCGTATCCACTCTGCTTGAGCTGCGTTAAGCTTTTCATCGGCTTCGTCATGACGCCTTCGTTCGGCCTCACCATGCCCTGATAGCTTACTGAATAGAAAATTTGTTCCGGAGTATGCAAGGGCGTTTATGGCCGCCCCGGCAACGATCACAGCGATAGTAGCCATATCTTTATTTAATACTCAACACCTTCGAGCCTACCCCAAGTATGTTCATTTGGGCGTCTTGCAGGAGGTATACATAACATGTAAAATCCCCAGTTCCATCGGCTTTCTTGGTCATATGCAACGTGATCCCGTCACTCAAGCGTTGTAGTGGTCTTCCGCTACCATGTAAAATATCATCCGGAGAGGCTCGAAAATCGATAAACAGCGCGTATCGTTCGTTGAAGAATTGGCCAATCGTGACGCCGCTAGGGTCGTGAGCACCGAAAATGTTGACAATCTGTTCCAAATGATCTTTGGGGAGCATGGCATGTGAGTATAGCTCATTGGGTTCCCCCTCGACAGTGATACTAATACTCTCAATTTTTGGATTATAGAACACCTCGTTTATACTGGAATAGGGTTTAACTTTCCCAGGGTCTATGAACAATAGCAAGACACCTTTCAATGACTTGGCTGGAGTGTCAATCTGGAGGTTGTAACTGGTATCTGCCTTTTTCATTATGACTACTTTACTACGGAGTATCCGTTCATAGGGTAAAGCGAGACGGCTATACCTTGACATCATAGCGCTCGCGAGACTTTCATGAGTAATCTTGTCAAACTCAAGCTTGATATTGGTGATCTTATAGGCAGCATCAGCAGCCTTGGCAGCCGTAGATCCTACTGCTGCTGTCCCTGTATCTTTGATGACGTCACCGTAGGACGCGAAATGTAGGGCAAATTGCAGCCGATCATGGAATTCCGCCGGATAGAAGGGTAAGTCCCTCGTCAGTTCAAAAATTTTACCAAGGGGTATGCAGAAGGTGTTACCATACGCCGCAACAATCGCCTTTTCTTCATCCGTACCAACGTGATCGCTAGCTTTGACCTGTAAGGCCCTGATGGTCCCATCATTGGGGTTTATGCCTTCTAGGATGAGGTTGTTGTCCCTATCAAATTTCGGAAGCCATAGATCTCGGTACACTGCGAGGATGTTATAATCCGATATATTCTGGACCTCTTTGCCATCCAAAGTGATGCGTAGATTCTTAACCAGGCTTTTGCCTATATTGCTTACAATGGTACGCTTTGTATTGGTCCCCGTCAGCGTCAGGTCAAATAAGAGAGAAAGATGACATCGTTATGGGACATGTTTGGGATATCAACATAGAGGTCCTCATTCTGGTTGATTCTAGATGGTATATGACTTATCTGAACCCTTTGCTTTCTACCCTTGATACCTAAAAGCTGCTTCGTCTCTGCGTATGGGTCCAATGTAGTTCCAAATGCATTCATGTTTATTATATAGGAGGAGGAAATATTCTAATAAAATGGCTGATAATCCAGTATATACGCATGAGGACGATATTGGAAGGGATGATAAAGGTGATAAAGAAGATACACCATCAACGCAGCAACTCCCCGGAACGCAGCAACTTCCATCAACATCGGGACAACAACAGCATGGAGACACCACGGCTACGGGTATTGATACTGCTAGGGAGCTGATAAATATGAGTGTCGACGATTTATACACTCAAATTAAAAAGGATCCGAGGGCGGGGCACGTCCATGTGATCCCCTATAATGCTTTTCATTTGGAAGGAAAACGTCTTTTTTATAGGGGTGTAGACATTAGTGATTTAATATATAAAAAGAAGGGTATTGGTTTACGAAGCGCCGGTACCATTTTAAGTAATTTGGGGGCAAATTTCGTGCGGGACTTGGGTTTTAAAAAATATATCACCACGCCCAACAAAGGGGGCAAGGAAAGGGCCCAGAACCTCATCCAGGGTGTTGATGTCCTTGTGAATAGAGGTAAGGAGAAGGCATCGGGTGAGGTGATTCAGATGGAAACAATAGGGGGTATTCAAAATTTTGCAAACGATGTAGAAGGTTTTGTAGATACTTCGTTTGCCGGCATCAACGATGATGCCACCGAGGTCCCTGATATGAAGAAAATAAAGCTAGAAATTGAAAACTTGCGGGATAACATTAAAAAATTGAAGGATGAGATTATTTCATATGATAGCGATATAATAAAAAAAGAAGGCAGGTTGAAACAACTTAAGGGGCAGAAGACTGGGGGAGAAGGGATATAGAAATCGCTAGGCTTGAGGAAAATATTGAAGAATTGAAGGGGGAAAAAAAGGCTGTGCTGGATAAACATGGTCTACTTTCCTCCGAGATTTTTAAGCATCTGAAAAATATCAGGGCCGAGTTGATGAAAATCGCTGGGGATGACATGTCATTACTGGAGAAGCTTAAAACTCTTTTCAGGGAAAAGGGTTTAACTATAGCGAGTATCGTCTCCGCCATTGGTCTGCTGATAAGTACCATTATACTTGCAGCTACGGGGGAAGCGCCGCAGCAGGTGCTGCAGGAGGAAGTGCAGCAGGAGGTGATGAAAAGGGGTTTGTGGAAAAGCAACTTGAAAGGCTTGGAAACTTTTCTCAAATACCTGGCAGGAAAAGCAGGTGCTGCATTACCTGGGATTAT
>JASGCC010000977.1:0-47029 GCA_030067915.1 Hydractinia echinata | reverse complement strand
TTTCATTCGGCGTCTCATCAAAAATGAAAATATTTTTGAAAACTACAAGTCTCATGGGTTTTAGTGGTGAAAAAATAATTTTAAAAATCGTTCGGGAAATGAGTTTACTCCCTGCTTACTTTCTTTGTATACATTCGACTATACGGGATTTACGGGAAATCGCGGGTTTTCGGTTGCCGGCGATTAAACTGCTTTCATTCGGCGTCTCATCAAAAATGAAAATATTTTTGAAAACTACAAGTCTCATGGGTTTTAGTGGTGAAAAAATAATTTTAAAAATCGTTCGGGAAATGAGTTTACTCCCTGCTTACTTTCTTTGTATACATTCGACTATACGGGATTTACGGGAAATCGCGGGTTTTCGGTTGCCGGCGATTAAACTGCTTTCATTCGGCGTCTCATCAAAAATGAAAATATTTTTGAAAACTACAAGTCTCATGGGTTTTAGTGGTGAAAAAATAATTTTAAAAATCGTTCGGGAAATGAGTTTACTCCCTGCTTACTTTCTTTGTATACATTCGACTATACGGGATTTACGGGAAATCGCGGGTTTTCGGTTGCCGGCGATTAAACTGCTTTCATTCGGCGTCTCATCAAAAATGAAAATATTTTTGAAAACTACAAGTCTCATGGGTTTTAGTGGTGAAAAAATAATTTTAAAAATCGTTCGGGAAATGAGTTTACTCCCTGCTTACTTTCTTTGTATACATTCGACTATACGGGCCGACGGGATTTACGGGAAATCGCGGGTTTTCGGTTGCCGGCGATTAAACTGCTTTCATTCGGCGTCTCATCAAAAATGAAAATATTTTTGAAAACTACAAGTCTCATGGGTTTTAGTGGTGAAAAAATAATTTTAAAAATCGTTCGGGAAATGAGTTTACTCCCTGCTTACTTTCTTTGTATACATTCGACTATACGGGATTTACGGGAAATCGCGGGTTTTCGGTTGCCGGCGATTAAACTGCTTTCATTCGGCGTCTCATCAAAAATGAAAATATTTTTGAAAACTACAAGTCTCATGGGTTTTAGTGGTGAAAAAATAATTTTAAAAATCGTTCGGGAAATGAGTTTACTCCCTGCTTACTTTCTTTGTATACATTCGACTATACGGGCCGAGCCGGGATTTACGGGAAATCGCGGGTTTTCGGTTGCCGGCGATTAAACTGCTTTCATTCGGCGTCTCATCAAAAATGAAAATATTTTTGAAAACTACAAGTCTCATGGGTTTTAGTGGTGAAAAAATAATTTTAAAAATCGTTCGGGAAATGAGTTTACTCCCTGCTTACTTTCTTTGTATACATTCGACTATACGGGATTTACGGGAAATCGCGGGTTTTCGGTTGCCGGCGATTAAACTGCTTTCATTCGGCGTCTCATCAAAAATGAAAATATTTTTGAAAACTACAAGTCTCATGGGTTTTAGTGGTGAAAAAATAATTTTAAAAATCGTTCGGGAAATGAGTTTACTCCCTGCTTACTTTCTTTGTATACATTCGACTATACGGATTTACGGGAAATCGCGGGTTTTCGGTTGCCGGCGATTAAACTGCTTTCATTCGGCGTCTCATCAAAAATGAAAATATTTTTGAAAACTACAAGTCTCATGGGTTTTAGTGGTGAAAAAATAATTTTAAAAATCGTTCGGGAAATGAGTTTACTCCCTGCTTACTTTCTTTGTATACATTCGACTATACGGGCCGATCCGGGATTTACGGGAAATCGCGGGTTTTCGGTTGCCGGCGATTAAACTGCTTTCATTCGGCGTCTCATCAAAAATGAAAATATTTTTGAAAACTACAAGTCTCATGGGTTTTAGTGGTGAAAAAATAATTTTAAAAATCGTTCGGGAAATGAGTTTACTCCCTGCTTACTTTCTTTGTATACATTCGACTATACGGGATTTACGGGAAATCGCGGGTTTTCGGTTGCCGGCGATTAAACTGCTTTCATTCGGCGTCTCATCAAAAATGAAAATATTTTTGAAAACTACAAGTCTCATGGGTTTTAGTGGTGAAAAAATAATTTTAAAAATCGTTCGGGAAATGAGTTTACTCCCTGCTTACTTTCTTTGTATACATTCGACTATACGGCCGACCGGGATTTACGGGAAATCGCGGGTTTTCGGTTGCCGGCGATTAAACTGCTTTCATTCGGCGTCTCATCAAAAATGAAAATATTTTTGAAAACTACAAGTCTCATGGGTTTTAGTGGTGAAAAAATAATTTTAAAAATCGTTCGGGAAATGAGTTTACTCCCTGCTTACTTTCTTTGTATACATTCGACTATACGGGATTTACGGGAAATCGCGGGTTTTCGGTTGCCGGCGATTAAACTGCTTTCATTCGGCGTCTCATCAAAAATGAAAATATTTTTGAAAACTACAAGTCTCATGGGTTTTAGTGGTGAAAAAATAATTTTAAAAATCGTTCGGGAAATGAGTTTACTCCCTGCTTACTTTCTTTGTATACATTCGACTATACGGGATTTACGGGAAATCGCGGGTTTTCGGTTGCCGGCGATTAAACTGCTTTCATTCGGCGTCTCATCAAAAATGAAAATATTTTTGAAAACTACAAGTCTCATGGGTTTTAGTGGTGAAAAAATAATTTTAAAAATCGTTCGGGAAATGAGTTTACTCCCTGCTTACTTTCTTTGTATACATTCGACTATACGGGATTTACGGGAAATCGCGGGTTTTCGGTTGCCGGCGATTAAACTGCTTTCATTCGGCGTCTCATCAAAAATGAAAATTTTTTGAAAACTACAAGTCTCATGGGTTTTAGTGGTGAAAAAATAATTTTAAAAATCGTTCGGGAAATGAGTTTACTCCCTGCTTACTTTCTTTGTATACATTCGACTATACGGGCCGACGGGATTTACGGGAAATCGCGGGTTTTCGGTTGCCGGCGATTAAACTGCTTTCATTCGGCGTCTCATCAAAAATGAAAATATTTTTGAAAACTACAAGTCTCATGGGTTTTAGTGGTGAAAAAATAATTTTAAAAATCGTTCGGGAAATGAGTTTACTCCCTGCTTACTTTCTTTGTATACATTCGACTATACGGGCCGATCCGGGATTTACGGGAAATCGCGGGTTTTCGGTTGCCGGCGATTAAACTGCTTTCATTCGGCGTCTCATCAAAAATGAAAATATTTTTGAAAACTACAAGTCTCATGGGTTTTAGTGGTGAAAAAATAATTTTAAAAATCGTTCGGGAAATGAGTTTACTCCCTGTACTTTCTTTGTATACATTCGACTATACGGGCCGAGCCGGGATTTACGGGAAATCGCGGGTTTTCGGTTGCCGGCGATTAAACTGCTTTCATTCGGCGTCTCATCAAAAATGAAAATATTTTTGAAAACTACAAGTCTCATGGGTTTTAGTGGTGAAAAAATAATTTTAAAAATCGTTCGGGAAATGAGTTTACTCCCTGCTTACTTTCTTTGTATACATTCGACTATACGGGATTTACGGGAAATCGCGGGTTTTCGGTTGCCGGCGATTAAACTGCTTTCATTCGGCGTCTCATCAAAAATGAAAATATTTTTGAAAACTACAAGTCTCATGGGTTTTAGTGGTGAAAAAATAATTTTAAAAATCGTTCGGGAAATGAGTTTACTCCCTGCTTACTTTCTTTGTATACATTCGACTATACGGGCCGAGCCGGGATTTACGGGAAATCGCGGGTTTTCGGTTGCCGGCGATTAAACTGCTTTCATTCGGCGTCTCATCAAAAATGAAAATTTTTTGAAAACTACAAGTCTCATGGGTTTTAGTGGTGAAAAAAATTTTTAAAAATCGTTCGGGAAATGAGTTTACTCCCTGCTTACTTTCTTTGTATACATTCGACTATACGGGCCGACGGGATTTACGGGAAATCGCGGGTTTTCGGTTGCCGGCGATTAAACTGCTTTCATTCGGCGTCTCATCAAAAATGAAAATATTTTTGAAAACTACAAGTCTCATGGGTTTTAGTGGTGAAAAAATAATTTTAAAAATCGTTCGGGAAATGAGTTTACTCCCTGTACTTTCTTTGTATACATTCGACTATACGGGATTTACGGGAAATCGCGGGTTTTCGGTTGCCGGCGATTAAACTGCTTTCATTCGGCGTCTCATCAAAAATGAAAATTTTTTGAAAACTACAAGTCTCATGGGTTTTAGTGGTGAAAAAATAATTTTAAAAATCGTTCGGGAAATGAGTTTACTCCCTGCTTACTTTCTTTGTATACATTCGACTATACGGGCCGATCCGATTTACGGGAAATCGCGGGTTTTCGGTTGCCGGCGATTAAACTGCTTTCATTCGGCGTCTCATCAAAAATGAAAATATTTTTGAAAACTACAAGTCTCATGGGTTTTAGTGGTGAAAAAATAATTTTAAAAATCGTTCGGGAAATGAGTTTACTCCCTGCTTACTTTCTTTGTATACATTCGACTATACGGGCCGAGCGGGATTTACGGGAAATCGCGGGTTTTCGGTTGCCGGCGATTAAACTGCTTTCATTCGGCGTCTCATCAAAAATGAAAATATTTTTGAAAACTACAAGTCTCATGGGTTTTAGTGGTGAAAAAATAATTTTAAAAATCGTTCGGGAAATGAGTTTACTCCCTGTACTTTCTTTGTATACATTCGACTATACGGGCCGAGCCGGGATTTACGGGAAATCGCGGGTTTTCGGTTGCCGGCGATTAAACTGCTTTCATTCGGCGTCTCATCAAAAATGAAAATATTTTTGAAAACTACAAGTCTCATGGGTTTTAGTGGTGAAAAAATAATTTTAAAAATCGTTCGGGAAATGAGTTTACTCCCTGTACTTTCTTTGTATACATTCGACTATACGGGCCGAGCCGGGATTTACGGGAAATCGCGGGTTTTCGGTTGCCGGCGATTAAACTGCTTTCATTCGGCGTCTCATCAAAAATGAAAATTTTTTGAAAACTACAAGTCTCATGGGTTTTAGTGGTGAAAAAATAATTTTAAAAATCGTTCGGGAAATGAGTTTACTCCCTGCTTACTTTCTTTGTATACATTCGACTATACGGGCCGAGCGGGATTTACGGGAAATCGCGGGTTTTCGGTTGCCGGCGATTAAACTGCTTTCATTCGGCGTCTCATCAAAAATGAAAATATTTTTGAAAACTACAAGTCTCATGGGTTTTAGTGGTGAAAAAATAATTTTAAAAATCGTTCGGGAAATGAGTTTACTCCCTGCTTACTTTCTTTGTATACATTCGACTATACGGGATTTACGGGAAATCGCGGGTTTTCGGTTGCCGGCGATTAAACTGCTTTCATTCGGCGTCTCATCAAAAATGAAAATATTTTTGAAAACTACAAGTCTCATGGGTTTTAGTGGTGAAAAAATAATTTTAAAAATCGTTCGGGAAATGAGTTTACTCCCTGCTTACTTTCTTTGTATACATTCGACTATACGGGATTTACGGGAAATCGCGGGTTTTCGGTTGCCGGCGATTAAACTGCTTTCATTCGGCGTCTCATCAAAAATGAAAATATTTTTGAAAACTACAAGTCTCATGGGTTTTAGTGGTGAAAAAATAATTTTAAAAATCGTTCGGGAAATGAGTTTACTCCCTGCTTACTTTCTTTGTATACATTCGACTATACGGGATTTACGGGAAATCGCGGGTTTTCGGTTGCCGGCGATTAAACTGCTTTCATTCGGCGTCTCATCAAAAATGAAAATATTTTTGAAAACTACAAGTCTCATGGGTTTTAGTGGTGAAAAAATAATTTTAAAAATCGTTCGGGAAATGAGTTTACTCCCTGCTTACTTTCTTTGTATACATTCGACTATACGGGATTTACGGGAAATCGCGGGTTTTCGGTTGCCGGCGATTAAACTGCTTTCATTCGGCGTCTCATCAAAAATGAAAATATTTTTGAAAACTACAAGTCTCATGGGTTTTAGTGGTGAAAAAATAATTTTAAAAATCGTTCGGGAAATGAGTTTACTCCCTGCTTACTTTCTTTGTATACATTCGACTATACGGGATTTACGGGAAATCGCGGGTTTTCGGTTGCCGGCGATTAAACTGCTTTCATTCGGCGTCTCATCAAAAATGAAAATATTTTTGAAAACTACAAGTCTCATGGGTTTTAGTGGTGAAAAAATAATTTTAAAAATCGTTCGGGAAATGAGTTTACTCCCTGCTTACTTTCTTTGTATACATTCGACTATACGGGCCGAGCGGGATTTACGGGAAATCGCGGGTTTTCGGTTGCCGGCGATTAAACTGCTTTCATTCGGCGTCTCATCAAAAATGAAAATATTTTTGAAAACTACAAGTCTCATGGGTTTTAGTGGTGAAAAAATAATTTTAAAAATCGTTCGGGAAATGAGTTTACTCCCTGCTTACTTTCTTTGTATACATTCGACTATACGGGCCGACGGGATTTACGGGAAATCGCGGGTTTTCGGTTGCCGGCGATTAAACTGCTTTCATTCGGCGTCTCATCAAAAATGAAAATATTTTTGAAAACTACAAGTCTCATGGGTTTTAGTGGTGAAAAAATAATTTTAAAAATCGTTCGGGAAATGAGTTTACTCCCTGCTTACTTTCTTTGTATACATTCGACTATACGGGCCGACCGGGATTTACGGGAAATCGCGGGTTTTCGGTTGCCGGCGATTAAACTGCTTTCATTCGGCGTCTCATCAAAAATGAAAATATTTTTGAAAACTACAAGTCTCATGGGTTTTAGTGGTGAAAAAATAATTTTAAAAATCGTTCGGGAAATGAGTTTACTCCCTGCTTACTTTCTTTGTATACATTCGACTATACGGGCCGAGGGATTTACGGGAAATCGCGGGTTTTCGGTTGCCGGCGATTAAACTGCTTTCATTCGGCGTCTCATCAAAAATGAAAATATTTTTGAAAACTACAAGTCTCATGGGTTTTAGTGGTGAAAAAATAATTTTAAAAATCGTTCGGGAAATGAGTTTACTCCCTGCTTACTTTCTTTGTATACATTCGACTATACGGGATTTACGGGAAATCGCGGGTTTTCGGTTGCCGGCGATTAAACTGCTTTCATTCGGCGTCTCATCAAAAATGAAAATATTTTTGAAAACTACAAGTCTCATGGGTTTTAGTGGTGAAAAAATAATTTTAAAAATCGTTCGGGAAATGAGTTTACTCCCTGCTTACTTTCTTTGTATACATTCGACTATACGGGATTTACGGGAAATCGCGGGTTTTCGGTTGCCGGCGATTAAACTGCTTTCATTCGGCGTCTCATCAAAAATGAAAATATTTTTGAAAACTACAAGTCTCATGGGTTTTAGTGGTGAAAAAATAATTTTAAAAATCGTTCGGGAAATGAGTTTACTCCCTGCTTACTTTCTTTGTATACATTCGACTATACGGGATTTACGGGAAATCGCGGGTTTTCGGTTGCCGGCGATTAAACTGCTTTCATTCGGCGTCTCATCAAAAATGAAAATATTTTTGAAAACTACAAGTCTCATGGGTTTTAGTGGTGAAAAAATAATTTTAAAAATCGTTCGGGAAATGAGTTTACTCCCTGTACTTTCTTTGTATACATTCGACTATACGGGCGAGCCGGGATTTACGGGAAATCGCGGGTTTTCGGTTGCCGGCGATTAAACTGCTTTCATTCGGCGTCTCATCAAAAATGAAAATATTTTTGAAAACTACAAGTCTCATGGGTTTTAGTGGTGAAAAAATAATTTTAAAAATCGTTCGGGAAATGAGTTTACTCCCTGTACTTTCTTTGTATACATTCGACTATACGGGCCGAGCCGGGATTTACGGGAAATCGCGGGTTTTCGGTTGCCGGCGATTAAACTGCTTTCATTCGGCGTCTCATCAAAAATGAAAATATTTTTGAAAACTACAAGTCTCATGGGTTTTAGTGGTGAAAAAATAATTTTAAAAATCGTTCGGGAAATGAGTTTACTCCCTGTACTTTCTTTGTATACATTCGACTATACGGGCCGAGCCGGGATTTACGGGAAATCGCGGGTTTTCGGTTGCCGGCGATTAAACTGCTTTCATTCGGCGTCTCATCAAAAATGAAAAATTTTTGAAAACTACAAGTCTCATGGGTTTTAGTGGTGAAAAAATAATTTTAAAAATCGTTCGGGAAATGAGTTTACTCCCTGTACTTTCTTTGTATACATTCGACTATACGGGCGAGCCGGATTTACGGGAAATCGCGGGTTTTCGGTTGCCGGCGATTAAACTGCTTTCATTCGGCGTCTCATCAAAAATGAAAATATTTTTGAAAACTACAAGTCTCATGGGTTTTAGTGGTGAAAAAATAATTTTAAAAATCGTTCGGGAAATGAGTTTACTCCCTGCTTACTTTCTTTGTATACATTCGACTATACGGGATTTACGGGAAATCGCGGGTTTTCGGTTGCCGGCGATTAAACTGCTTTCATTCGGCGTCTCATCAAAAATGAAAATATTTTTGAAAACTACAAGTCTCATGGGTTTTAGTGGTGAAAAAATAATTTTAAAAATCGTTCGGGAAATGAGTTTACTCCCTGCTTACTTTCTTTGTATACATTCGACTATACGGGATTTACGGGAAATCGCGGGTTTTCGGTTGCCGGCGATTAAACTGCTTTCATTCGGCGTCTCATCAAAAATGAAAATATTTTTGAAAACTACAAGTCTCATGGGTTTTAGTGGTGAAAAAATAATTTTAAAAATCGTTCGGGAAATGAGTTTACTCCCTGCTTACTTTCTTTGTATACATTCGACTATACGGGATTTACGGGAAATCGCGGGTTTTCGGTTGCCGGCGATTAAACTGCTTTCATTCGGCGTCTCATCAAAAATGAAAATATTTTTGAAAACTACAAGTCTCATGGGTTTTAGTGGTGAAAAAATAATTTTAAAAATCGTTCGGGAAATGAGTTTACTCCCTGTACTTTCTTTGTATACATTCGACTATACGGGCGAGCCGGGATTTACGGGAAATCGCGGGTTTTCGGTTGCCGGCGATTAAACTGCTTTCATTCGGCGTCTCATCAAAAATGAAAATATTTTTGAAAACTACAAGTCTCATGGGTTTTAGTGGTGAAAAAATAATTTTAAAAATCGTTCGGGAAATGAGTTTACTCCCTGTACTTTCTTTGTATACATTCGACTATACGGGCCGAGCCGGGATTTACGGGAAATCGCGGGTTTTCGGTTGCCGGCGATTAAACTGCTTTCATTCGGCGTCTCATCAAAAATGAAAATATTTTTGAAAACTACAAGTCTCATGGGTTTTAGTGGTGAAAAAATAATTTTAAAAATCGTTCGGGAAATGAGTTTACTCCCTGTACTTTCTTTGTATACATTCGACTATACGGGCCGAGCCGGGATTTACGGGAAATCGCGGGTTTTCGGTTGCCGGCGATTAAACTGCTTTCATTCGGCGTCTCATCAAAAATGAAAATATTTTTGAAAACTACAAGTCTCATGGGTTTTAGTGGTGAAAAAATAATTTTAAAAATCGTTCGGGAAATGAGTTTACTCCCTGTACTTTCTTTGTATACATTCGACTATACGGGCCGAGCCGGGATTTACGGGAAATCGCGGGTTTTCGGTTGCCGGCGATTAAACTGCTTTCATTCGGCGTCTCATCAAAAATGAAAATATTTTTGAAAACTACAAGTCTCATGGGTTTTAGTGGTGAAAAAATAATTTTAAAAATCGTTCGGGAAATGAGTTTACTCCCTGCTTACTTTCTTTGTATACATTCGACTATACGGGATTTACGGGAAATCGCGGGTTTTCGGTTGCCGGCGATTAAACTGCTTTCATTCGGCGTCTCATCAAAAATGAAAATATTTTTGAAAACTACAAGTCTCATGGGTTTTAGTGGTGAAAAAATAATTTTAAAAATCGTTCGGGAAATGAGTTTACTCCCTGCTTACTTTCTTTGTATACATTCGACTATACGGGATTTACGGGAAATCGCGGGTTTTCGGTTGCCGGCGATTAAACTGCTTTCATTCGGCGTCTCATCAAAAATGAAAATATTTTTGAAAACTACAAGTCTCATGGGTTTTAGTGGTGAAAAAATAATTTTAAAAATCGTTCGGGAAATGAGTTTACTCCCTGCTTACTTTCTTTGTATACATTCGACTATACGGGATTTACGGGAAATCGCGGGTTTTCGGTTGCCGGCGATTAAACTGCTTTCATTCGGCGTCTCATCAAAAATGAAAATATTTTTGAAAACTACAAGTCTCATGGGTTTTAGTGGTGAAAAAATAATTTTAAAAATCGTTCGGGAAATGAGTTTACTCCCTGCTTACTTTCTTTGTATACATTCGACTATACGGGATTTACGGGAAATCGCGGGTTTTCGGTTGCCGGCGATTAAACTGCTTTCATTCGGCGTCTCATCAAAAATGAAAATATTTTTGAAAACTACAAGTCTCATGGGTTTTAGTGGTGAAAAAATAATTTTAAAAATCGTTCGGGAAATGAGTTTACTCCCTGCTTACTTTCTTTGTATACATTCGACTATACGGGATTTACGGGAAATCGCGGGTTTTCGGTTGCCGGCGATTAAACTGCTTTCATTCGGCGTCTCATCAAAAATGAAAATATTTTTGAAAACTACAAGTCTCATGGGTTTTAGTGGTGAAAAAATAATTTTAAAAATCGTTCGGGAAATGAGTTTACTCCCTGCTTACTTTCTTTGTATACATTCGACTATACGGGCCGAGCCGGGATTTACGGGAAATCGCGGGTTTTCGGTTGCCGGCGATTAAACTGCTTTCATTCGGCGTCTCATCAAAAATGAAAATATTTTTGAAAACTACAAGTCTCATGGGTTTTAGTGGTGAAAAAATAATTTTAAAAATCGTTCGGGAAATGAGTTTACTCCCTGCTTACTTTCTTTGTATACATTCGACTATACGGGATTTACGGGAAATCGCGGGTTTTCGGTTGCCGGCGATTAAACTGCTTTCATTCGGCGTCTCATCAAAAATGAAAATATTTTTGAAAACTACAAGTCTCATGGGTTTTAGTGGTGAAAAAATAATTTTAAAAATCGTTCGGGAAATGAGTTTACTCCCTGCTTACTTTCTTTGTATACATTCGACTATACGGGCCGAGCCGGGATTTACGGGAAATCGCGGGTTTTCGGTTGCCGGCGATTAAACTGCTTTCATTCGGCGTCTCATCAAAAATGAAAATATTTTTGAAAACTACAAGTCTCATGGGTTTTAGTGGTGAAAAAATAATTTTAAAAATCGTTCGGGAAATGAGTTTACTCCCTGCTTACTTTCTTTGTATACATTCGACTATACGGGCCGACCGGGATTTACGGGAAATCGCGGGTTTTCGGTTGCCGGCGATTAAACTGCTTTCATTCGGCGTCTCATCAAAAATGAAAATATTTTTGAAAACTACAAGTCTCATGGGTTTTAGTGGTGAAAAAATAATTTTAAAAATCGTTCGGGAAATGAGTTTACTCCCTGCTTACTTTCTTTGTATACATTCGACTATACGGGCCGAGCCGGGATTTACGGGAAATCGCGGGTTTTCGGTTGCCGGCGATTAAACTGCTTTCATTCGGCGTCTCATCAAAAATGAAAATATTTTTGAAAACTACAAGTCTCATGGGTTTTAGTGGTGAAAAAATAATTTTAAAAATCGTTCGGGAAATGAGTTTACTCCCTGCTTACTTTCTTTGTATACATTCGACTATACGGGATTTACGGGAAATCGCGGGTTTTCGGTTGCCGGCGATTAAACTGCTTTCATTCGGCGTCTCATCAAAAATGAAAATATTTTTGAAAACTACAAGTCTCATGGGTTTTAGTGGTGAAAAAATAATTTTAAAAATCGTTCGGGAAATGAGTTTACTCCCTGCTTACTTTCTTTGTATACATTCGACTATACGGGATTTACGGGAAATCGCGGGTTTTCGGTTGCCGGCGATTAAACTGCTTTCATTCGGC
The DNA here is from genome assembly GCA_030067915.1 of Hydractinia echinata. Taxonomy (NCBI): domain Eukaryota; kingdom Metazoa; phylum Cnidaria; class Hydrozoa; order Anthoathecata; family Hydractiniidae; genus Hydractinia; species Hydractinia echinata. The sequence continues at coordinate 35,061 of JASGCC010000977.1, read as the reverse complement.
GTCTCATCAAAAATGAAAATATTTTTGAAAACTACAAGTCTCATGGGTTTTAGTGGTGAAAAAATAATTTTAAAAATCGTTCGGGAAATGAGTTTACTCCCTGCTTACTTTCTTTGTATACATTCGACTATACGGGATTTACGGGAAATCGCGGGTTTTCGGTTGCCGGCGATTAAACTGCTTTCATTCGGCGTCTCATCAAAAATGAAAATATTTTTGAAAACTACAAGTCTCATGGGTTTTAGTGGTGAAAAAATAATTTTAAAAATCGTTCGGGAAATGAGTTTACTCCCTGCTTACTTTCTTTGTATACATTCGACTATACGGGCCGAGCCGGGATTTACGGGAAATCGCGGGTTTTCGGTTGCCGGCGATTAAACTGCTTTCATTCGGCGTCTCATCAAAAATGAAAATATTTTTGAAAACTACAAGTCTCATGGGTTTTAGTGGTGAAAAAATAATTTTAAAAATCGTTCGGGAAATGAGTTTACTCCCTGCTTACTTTCTTTGTATACATTCGACTATACGGGCCGACGGGATTTACGGGAAATCGCGGGTTTTCGGTTGCCGGCGATTAAACTGCTTTCATTCGGCGTCTCATCAAAAATGAAAATATTTTTGAAAACTACAAGTCTCATGGGTTTTAGTGGTGAAAAAATAATTTTAAAAATCGTTCGGGAAATGAGTTTACTCCCTGCTTACTTTCTTTGTATACATTCGACTATACGGGCCGACCGGGATTTACGGGAAATCGCGGGTTTTCGGTTGCCGGCGATTAAACTGCTTTCATTCGGCGTCTCATCAAAAATGAAAATATTTTTGAAAACTACAAGTCTCATGGGTTTTAGTGGTGAAAAAATAATTTTAAAAATCGTTCGGGAAATGAGTTTACTCCCTGCTTACTTTCTTTGTATACATTCGACTATACGGGATTTACGGGAAATCGCGGGTTTTCGGTTGCCGGCGATTAAACTGCTTTCATTCGGCGTCTCATCAAAAATGAAAATATTTTTGAAAACTACAAGTCTCATGGGTTTTAGTGGTGAAAAAATAATTTTAAAAATCGTTCGGGAAATGAGTTTACTCCCTGCTTACTTTCTTTGTATACATTCGACTATACGGGATTTACGGGAAATCGCGGGTTTTCGGTTGCCGGCGATTAAACTGCTTTCATTCGGCGTCTCATCAAAAATGAAAATATTTTTGAAAACTACAAGTCTCATGGGTTTTAGTGGTGAAAAAATAATTTTAAAAATCGTTCGGGAAATGAGTTTACTCCCTGCTTACTTTCTTTGTATACATTCGACTATACGGGCCGAGCCGGGATTTACGGGAAATCGCGGGTTTTCGGTTGCCGGCGATTAAACTGCTTTCATTCGGCGTCTCATCAAAAATGAAAATATTTTTGAAAACTACAAGTCTCATGGGTTTTAGTGGTGAAAAAATAATTTTAAAAATCGTTCGGGAAATGAGTTTACTCCCTGCTTACTTTCTTTGTATACATTCGACTATACGGGCCGAGCCGGGATTTACGGGAAATCGCGGGTTTTCGGTTGCCGGCGATTAAACTGCTTTCATTCGGCGTCTCATCAAAAATGAAAATATTTTTGAAAACTACAAGTCTCATGGGTTTTAGTGGTGAAAAAATAATTTTAAAAATCGTTCGGGAAATGAGTTTACTCCCTGCTTACTTTCTTTGTATACATTCGACTATACGGGCCGACGGGATTTACGGGAAATCGCGGGTTTTCGGTTGCCGGCGATTAAACTGCTTTCATTCGGCGTCTCATCAAAAATGAAAATATTTTTGAAAACTACAAGTCTCATGGGTTTTAGTGGTGAAAAAATAATTTTAAAAATCGTTCGGGAAATGAGTTTACTCCCTGCTTACTTTCTTTGTATACATTCGACTATACGAGCCGGATTTACGGGAAATCGCGGGTTTTCGGTTGCCGGCGATTAAACTGCTTTCATTCGGCGTCTCATCAAAAATGAAAATATTTTTGAAAACTACAAGTCTCATGGGTTTTAGTGGTGAAAAAATAATTTTAAAAATCGTTCGGGAAATGAGTTTACTCCCTGCTTACTTTCTTTGTATACATTCGACTATACGGGATTTACGGGAAATCGCGGGTTTTCGGTTGCCGGCGATTAAACTGCTTTCATTCGGCGTCTCATCAAAAATGAAAATATTTTTGAAAACTACAAGTCTCATGGGTTTTAGTGGTGAAAAAATAATTTTAAAAATCGTTCGGGAAATGAGTTTACTCCCTGCTTACTTTCTTTGTATACATTCGACTATACGGGATTTACGGGAAATCGCGGGTTTTCGGTTGCCGGCGATTAAACTGCTTTCATTCGGCGTCTCATCAAAAATGAAAATATTTTTGAAAACTACAAGTCTCATGGGTTTTAGTGGTGAAAAAATAATTTTAAAAATCGTTCGGGAAATGAGTTTACTCCCTGCTTACTTTCTTTGTATACATTCGACTATACGGCCGACGGGATTTACGGGAAATCGCGGGTTTTCGGTTGCCGGCGATTAAACTGCTTTCATTCGGCGTCTCATCAAAAATGAAAATATTTTTGAAAACTACAAGTCTCATGGGTTTTAGTGGTGAAAAAATAATTTTAAAAATCGTTCGGGAAATGAGTTTACTCCCTGCTTACTTTCTTTGTATACATTCGACTATACGGGCCGAGCCGGGATTTACGGGAAATCGCGGGTTTTCGGTTTGCCGGCGATAAACTGCTTTCATTCGGCGTCTCATTCAAAAATAAAAATATTTTGGAAAACTACAAGTCTCATGGGTTTTAGTGGTGGAAAAATAATTTTAAAAATCGTTCGGAAATGAGTTTACTCCCTGCTTCTTTCTTTGTATACATTCGGACTATACGCGCCGAGTCCGGGATTTACGGAAATCGCGGGTTTTCGGTTGCCGGCGATTAAACTGCTTTTCATTCGGCGTCTCATCAAAAATGAAAATATTTTTTGAAAACTACAAGTCTCATGGGTTTAGTGGTGAAAAAATAATTTTAAAAATCGTTCGGAAATGAGTTTACTCCCTGCCTTACTTTCTTTGTATACATTCGACTATACGGGGATTTACGGGAAATCGCGGGTTTTCGGTTGCCGGCGATTAAACTGCTTTCATTCGGCGTCTCATCAAAATGAAAACATTTTTTGAAAACTACAAGTCTCATGGGTTTTAGTGGTGAAAAAATAATTTTAAAAAATCGTTCGGGAAATGAGTTTACTCCCTGGGTTACTTTCTTTGTATACATTCCACTATACGGGGGGATTTACGGGAAATCGCGGGTTTTCGGTTGCCGGCGATTAAACTGGTTTCATTCGGCGTCTCATCAAAAATGAAAATATTTTTTGAAAACTACAAGTCTCATGGGTTTTAGTGGTGAAAAAAATAATTTCAAAAATCGTTCGGGAAATGAGTTTACTCCCTGGGTACTTTCTTTGTATACATTCCACTATACGGGCCGAGCCCGGGATTTACGGGAAATCGCGGTTTTCGGTTTGCCGGAGATTAAACTGCTTTCATTCGGCGTCTCATCAAAAATGAAAATATTTTTGAAAACTACAAGTCTCATGGGTTTTAGTGGCTGAAAAATAATTTCAAAAATCGTTCGGGAAATGAGTTTTACTCCCTGGGTACTTTCTTTGTATACATTCCACTAATACGGACCGAGCCCGGGATTTACGGGAAATCGGGGTTTTCGGTTTCCCGGAGATTAAACTGCGTTTCATTCGGCGTCTCATCAAAAATGAAAAATATTTTTAAAACTACAAGTCTCATGGGTTTTAGTGGTGAAAAAATAATTTTAAAAATCGTTCGGGAAATGAGTTTACTCCCTGCTTACTTTCTTTGTATACATTCGACTATACGGCCGAGCCGGGATTTACGGGAAATCGCGGGTTTTCGGTTGCCGGCGATTAAACTGGTTTCATTCGGCGTCTCATCAAAAATGAAAATATTTTTGAAAACTACAAGTCTCATGGGTTTTAGTGGTGAAAAATAATTTAAAAATCGTTCGGGAAAATGAGTTTACTCCCTGCTTACTTTCTTTGTATACATTCGACTATACGGGATTTACGGGAAATCGCGGGTTTTCGGTTGCCGGCGATTAAACTGCTTTCATTCGGCGTCTCATCAAAATGAAAATATTTTTGAAAACTACAAGTCTCATGGGTTTTAGTGGTGAAAAAATAATTTTAAAAATCGTTCGGGAAATGAGTTTACTCCCTGCTTACTTTCTTTGTATACATTCGACTATACGGGGATTTACGGGGAAATCGCGGGTTTTCGGTTTCCGGAGATTAAACTGGTTTCATTCGGCGTCTCATCAAAAATGAAAATATTTTTGAAAACTACAAGTCTCATGGGTTTTAGTGGTGAAAAAATAATTTCAAAAATCGTTCGGGAAATGAGTTTACTCCCTGGGTACTTTCTTTGTATACATTCCACTATACGGACCGAGCCCGGGATTTACGGGAAATCGCGGGTTTTCGGTTTCCGGAGATTAAACTGGTTTCATTCGGCGTTCATCAAAAATGAAAATATTTTGAAAAATGCAAGTCTCATGAGTTTTAGTGGTGAAAAAATAATTTTAAAAATCGTTCGGGAAATGAGTTTACTATGATATGATATTATATGATATGATTAATTTATTTATAGTTGACAAGTTTACAAGAAAATGTAGCTCTGAGGCTAATTAAAGTCAACTTTAAAAACATTAAAAACAATAAGTAACTAAATATAAAAAATCTATAAAGAATACCGTATATACAATTTTTTAAATATTTTAAATAATATGTCAAAGGATAGACAAAGGAAGACAACGGGGAAACTAAAGAAAACCTAATTCAGGTATAAAAGTTTTGCATATTCTGCAAGGACAATGGTTTGGAATCCAGTTTCTTATTTTTGCTTCGAAACTCAATTAAAGTACCAGCGTTCCGATACTCGTTAGGCAAAGAGTTCCAAAGCTTTAACCCAACATTAGACAGTGTTTCGATCCCATATCTCACTGAAAATATTTTGTTACTCTTGAGTTTGTCCTTCCTCAAATTATACACTGGTTCAGGAAAAGATAAAAAGTTCATTCAACATTTCTGGACCTGTTTTTGTTTTAGCTTTATACAGCTCAGTAACAAGGATGCGTAAGTTCGTTTGGTGAATTGTAACGCTCCCATTTTTTCGATAAAAGCTCTTCAAATGAGGATTGATAGTCTTGATAGATAATTCTTAGTGCTCTTTCATGTATATGGTTTATCCTATTGTTTAATTTACGACTGTGAAACATCCATACTAATGGACAGTACGAAAAATGACTAGTGACAAAAGCATTAATAATCAGCTTTCGCTGGTCTAATGTCATTAAGGAAGATAACCTTGCAAGCGCACTAACTTTCTGGCCTGCCTTGTTACAGAGCTGATTAACATGTTCCTCGAAAGAAAGTTTGTTGTCTATAGTTATACCAAGCAGTTTCTCAGTTTGAGAATTGTTTAGAAGTTCATCACAAACTTTTAATCGTACATCAGTTTTGTTAGTAAAAAAATGTGATTTTTCTGGGTTGGCTTTCATACCGTTATTTTCAAACCAAGTAAATATTATAATTGCTGCATATTCAATCTTTTCAATAACTTCGTTGATATTCTTTCCTATTGAAAATGGGGTTGTATCATCAGCATAGTTGACAATGTCCATATATGGGACAAAAAGGAAAAGATCGCATAAAAATATATTGAAAAGCAAAGGACCCAAAATTGATCCTTGCGGTACGCCGTATTTTATTTTTGTCCATGCACTATAATTGTTATTTATACGTACTCGCTGTTTCCTGTCAATTAGGTACGATTTTATAAACAGCAAAGAGTTCATATCAAAGCCATATGCATGAAGTTTTGCTAGTAAGAGCTCGTGTGGTATGCAGTCAAATGCCTTAGACAAATCAGTTAAAAGCGCTCCAAATGTGCCACCTTTGTCAAGACTGTTTTTCCATTTTTCAATCATACTTATGAGGCATTGTTGTGAACTGTGGCCCCTTGCGAAAACCAAATTGAAGTTTCGAAAATAATGGCTCGAAGAAGGTGTATATTTGGTCATACATGCATCTTTCATAGATTTTTGAGATGTTCGATAGGATGCTTACAGGTCTATAGTTCGCCTTTTCAGTGCGCAGTCCTTTCTTGTGTGTAGGAGTAATATCTGCGTTTTTCAAAGATGTTGGAAATTCAGAACTTTTTAACGATTGAGTAAAATTTTTTCTGTAATGAATTGGCTAAAAATATCACTGTTTTCTTTGATGATGTTAGTAGGAATATCATCTTTCTGCTGCGCCTTTTTTGGATCAAGTTTTCGAATGTATTTTTCAACATTTTCAAATGCAATTTGTTTAAAAGAAAATTTTGTGCTGCTTTTTGCGCTTTTTCTTATCTTTTCTACACTAGGATGAGATTTATATTTATATATTATCGAATTTATTTGATCTTCGGGTCTGTTTTCATTACTTGAAGGTTGTATATTTGATGACTTTATGCCTAAATTTTCAACAACACTGCCAAAATAATTGTTGAATATTTCAGTAATATCTTTATCATCAGATAAATATTTTCACTTGTAACTGTCTTGTTAGAGAAACATGGTTTTACTGTTTTCCAGAATAACCTATTGTCAGTTATATTTTTAACATTAAGGTTGTTGAAAAATTTGTCTTTACTTTTTCTTATTAGTGAAACACAAAAATTCCTTTGTTTATTGTATGCTAATTTACTCTCTGGAGTTTTATCCTTCCTATGCTTATTTAAAAGTCTTGATCTATTCATAACTGCCTTGTTTATTTCTTTACTCATAAAAGGTGCCTGGTTATGACGTACATGTCTTTTCTTTCGAGGAGCATGATTATCTAAGGTCCTTAAAACATTGTTTTTGAAATTTTCAAAATTTTTAAAATCATCGAGATTGTTGTCATCATTTAGAGCATCCATTATATCATGGCGGAAATTTACATTATTAAAATTCCGATATGCTCTATAATTTATAATTTTTGGTTTTCGTTTAGCAAAGTTGGCCTTTAAAACAGTCATTGTCAATTTATGAAAATCAGACAAGCCTGTTTCAATAGCCCTGGAGTGACAAAAAGATCTTGGGTGGTTTGTCAAGATGAGATCTATGTTTGTAGGGTTATCTATGCTTTTGAAGCATGTAGGCTCTTTTATTAAAGAGTTAAGTTTATATGTTGTTAAAAATTCATTTACATGTAGGTTGCTAATTTCAGCGTTAAAATCACCCAGTATTACATAGTTCTCATATTTGCAGGAAAACGAATCAATGTTTTTACTTATGTGGTTTAAGTTTTGAGCAATAAGATTAGTTTTTGGGTTATATAAACACACAACTAACCATTTTTTGCTTCTTAAATTTAGTTCAATATAAAAATTTCAAACTCACTACATTCACATTTGGGTTTTAAAAGTTTTGAGGGAATATCATTTCGTACATAGAGAATCATTCCTCCCCCATTGCCATTTCTGTCGAAACGGTATGCATTATAGCCTTGAATCAAAAACTGATTAGTAGGAAATGATTCATTTAATTTTGTCTCTGAAATTAAAAAGAGATCAAGGTTTCTATTAACTTGATCAATAAGAGGATCAAACTTATTTCGTAGTGAATTGATATTAACATGCCCAAAAATTAGTCTATTTATGTTTTGTGATCTCAAATTGTCAAGAACCTTTTTCGTATTCTCGTAATTGTTTTCACCCAAGATATTTTCTACACTGCAGTTTACTGGTAGTTCAACATTGTCTTTTGCAGAATTTTCCTGACATCAATCTCGAGATTTCATTTTTCTAATAAAATTTACAGCTAATTTCCCTGCCCCCAACCCACTCAAATGTAACCCTTTTTTCCCAAGACATTCAGATGAAATATTGTCATTATCAATAACATTCAGAGACAGTTCTTTTAAATGCCTATTCAAATGGCTTACCGTTACTGCGGCTTTAGCATTATCAGTTCTTTTAATCACGGACGAAAAAATCACTTTACATCTAGGAAGTTTGGTGTTAATAAAGTCTTCAAACTCAATAGTTTGTCCAAAATCAGTCGCGAGGTTTCATTAATAGTATTATTGGTTCCAACATGTAGAATTATTTTATCCGGTTTCTTTTGTAACAGAGGTTTTACATAATGAAACATATCTTCTACCCTCGCTCCAGGGAATGAACGAACTTTAACGTTACGACGTGCTGACATTCTTTGTTCATCAAGTCCGTACAACATAGAATCACCGACAACGAGTGTTGTACCAGGTTTCCATGGAATTACCGATTTATCTTCTTTACTTTCGTCTTCGTTATTTACAACATAACTATTCTCTTTATTTACAACAAAACTATTCTCTAAAACAACATTATTTTTCTCAGTTGTTGTGATACTTTTCACGTTTACGTTTGAATAATAACTACTATGACATTTCTTTCTGTAATTTGCTAATTGCTGTTCACATGTTTGTATAGTTAAATTGACTTGTTCCGTTCCTGTGGGAATACTTCTCCTTAAATTAATTGCCGAATCATTTACAACAACATTAGCAGATTTATCCGATTCCAATGTAGAAATATGAGCGGAATTTTTTCCTTGACAATTCAAAATGGTGGACTTTTTCTCGAGAAGTAACAACAAACTGTCAATAACTTTTTGTTTATTGTCAAGCTCTTTACGTAAAAATATTACCTCATCATGGAGGTAGTCCTCTGGCAGAAGTGCGTTTTTGCCAATGCCCTTACTAAATTTAAAACGTCCCGGAGATGGTGTACATGGGTAAAACGAGTCCACTACAGATTTATTTTTGATTTTTGCGAGCGTCTCATCCAACATCATGTCAAATTTACCAAACTCATCGAGAGTAGTATTCTGTTCTTTCGTACCTGTAACAATTTCGTTTCCAGTGTTTGGCGATGTCACAGATAATTCCATATACGTACTAGTATCAGTATAAAAATAGAAGCATCTTCGTCAAGTCCCTTCCTATAAATCATTTTGCACTTCTCTAGGTTTTCCAAAGCATCCTTTATCCTACTTTCAGAAACAGAGCACGTACCTTTACTGATAAAATTAAGTATATTATGTAGTGTTACTTTTTTCTTCTTTACCGTTCGTATAACATTTATAGATTCTAAAATGCGATTTTCTATATCCCCTTCAGAAAGATCACGTCCTGCCGCCATCTTGATCTTCAGGGCCAATTAGTTGGATAACTGGATTACAGGTGCACGCCACTACACTCAACTCCCTGCTTGCTTTCTTTGTATACATTCGACTATACGGGATTTACGGGAAATCGCGGGTTTTCGGTTGCCGGCGATTAAACTGCTTTCATTCGGCGTCTCATCAAAAATGAAAATATTTTTGAAAACTACAAGTCTCATGGGTTTTAGTGGTGAAAAAATAATTTTAAAAATCGTTCGGGAAATGAGTTTACTCCCTGCTTACTTTCTTTGTATACATTCGACTATACGGGCGATCCCGGATTTACGGGAAATCGCGGGTTTTCGGTTGCCGGACGATTAAACTGCTTTCATTCGGCGTCTCATCAAAAATGAAAATATTTTTGAAAACTACAAGTCTCATGGGTTTTAGTGGTGAAAAAATAATTTTAAAAATCGTTCGGGAAATGAGTTTTACTCCCTGGGTACTTTCTTTGTATACATTCGACTATACGGGCGAGCCGGGATTTACGGGAAATCGCGGGTTTTCGGTTGCCGGCGATTAAACTGCTTTCATTCAGGCGTCTCATCAAAAATGAAAACATTTTTGAAAACTACAATGTCTCATGGGTTTTAGTGGTGAAAAAAATAATTTTAAAAAATCGTTCGGGAAATGAGTTTACTCCCTGGGTACTTTTCTTTGTATACATTCCACTATACGGGCCGAGCCGGGTTTACGGAAATCGCGGGTTTTCGGTTGTCCGGCGATTAAACTGCTTTCAATTCGGCGTCTCATCAAAAATGAAAAATATTTTTTGAAAACTACAAGTCTCATGGTTTTAGTGGTGAAAAAATAATTTTAAAAATCGTCGGGAAATGAGTTTACTGCCTGCTTACTTTCTTTGTATACATTCGACTATACGGGCCGAGTCCGGGATTTACGGGAAATCGCGGGTTTTCGGTTGCGGCGATTAAACTGCTTTCATTCGGCGTCTCATCAAAAATGAAAAATATTTTTGAAAACTACAAGTCTCATGGTTTTTAGTGGTGAAAAAATAATTTTAAAAATCGTTGGGGAAATGAGTTTACTCCCTGCTTACTTTCTTTGTATACATTCGACTATACGGGCCGATCCGGGATTTACGGGAAATCGCGGGATTTCGGTTGCCGGCGATTAAACTGCTTTCATTCGGCGTCTCATCAAAATGAAAATATTTTTGAAAACTACAAGTCTCATGGGTTTTAGTGGTGAAAAAATAATTTTAAAAATCGTTCGGGAAATGAGTTTACTCCCTGCTTACTTTCTTTGTATACATTCGACTATACGGGCCGAGTCCGGGATTTACGGGAAATCGCGGGTTTTCGGTTGCCGGCGATTAAACTGTTTTCATTCGGCGTCTCAACAAAAATGAAAATATTTTTGAAAACTACAAGTCTCATGGGTTTTAGTGGTGAAAAAATAATTTTAAAAATCGTTCGGGAAATGAGTTTACTCCCTGCTTACTTTCTTTGTATACATTCGACTATACGGGATTTACGGGAAATCGCGGGTTTTCGGTTGCCGGCGATTAAACTGCTTTCATTCGGCGTCTCATCAAAAATGAAAATATTTTTGAAAACTACAAGTCTCATGGGTTTTAGTGGTGAAAAAATAATTGTAAAAAATCGTTCGGGAAATGAGTTTACTCCCTGCTTACTTTCTTTGTATACATTCGACTATACGGGCCGAGTCCGGATTTACGGGAAATCGCGGGTTTTCGGTTGCCGGCGATTAAACTGCTTTCATTCGGCGTCTTCATCAAAAATGAAAACATTTTTGAAAACTACAAGTCTCATGGGTTTTAGTGGTGAAAAAATAATTTTAAAAATCGTTCGGGAAATGAGTTTACTCCCTGCTTACTTTCTTTGTATACATTCGACTATACGGGATTTACGGGAAATCGCGGGTTTTCGGTTGCCGGCGATTAAACTGCTTTCATTCGGCGTCTCATCAAAAATAAAAATATTTTTTAAAACTACAAGTCTCATGGGTTTTAGTGGTGAAAAAATAATTTTAAAAATCGTTCGGGAAATAGTTTACTCCCTGGGTACTTTCTTTGTATACATTCGACTATACGGGCCGAGTCCGGGATTTACGGGAAATCGCGGGTTTTCGGTTGCCGGCGATTAAACTGCTTTCATTCGGCGTCTCATCAAAAATGAAAATATTTTTGAAAACTACAAGTCTCATGAGTTTTAGTGGTGAAAAAATAATTTTAAAAATCGTTCGGGAAATGAGTTTACTCCCTGCTTACTTTCTTTGTATACATTCGACTATACGGGATTTACGGGAAATCGCGGGTTTTCGGTTGCCGGCGATTAAACTGCTTTCATTCGGCGTCTCATCAAAAATGAAAATATTTTTTGAAAACTACAAGTCTCATGGGTTTTAGTGGTGAAAAAATAATTTTAAAAATCGTTCGGAAATGAATTTACTCCCTGCTTACTTTCTTTGTATACATTCGACTATACGGGATTTACGGGAAATCGCGGGTTTTCGGTTGCCGGCGATTAAACTGCTTTCATTCGGCGTCTCATCAAAAATGAAAATATTTTTGAAAACTACAAGTCTCATGGGTTTTAGTGGTGAAAAAATAATTTTAAAAATCGTTCGGGAAATGAGTTTACTCCCTGCTTACTTTCTTTGTATACATTCGACTATACGGGATTTACGGGAAATCGCGGGTTTTCGGTTTCCGGAGATTAAACTGGTTTCATTCGGCGTCTCATCAAAAATGAAAATATTTTGAAAACTACAAGTCTCATGGGTTTTAGTGGTGAAAAAAATAATTTCAAAAATCGTTCGGGAAATGAGTTTACTCCCTGGGTACTTTCTTTGTATACATTCCACTATACGGGCCGAGCCCGGGATTTACGGGAAATCGCGGGTTTTCGGTTTCCGGCGATTAAACTGGTTTCATTCGGCGTCTCATCAAAAATGAAAATATTTTTGAAAAACTACAAGTCTCATGGGTTTTAGTGGTGAAAAAATAATTTTAAAAATCGTTCGGGAAATGAGTTTACTCCCTGCTTACTTTCTTTGTATACATTCGACTATACGGGATTTACGGGAAATCGCGGGTTTTCGGTTGCCGGCGATTAAACTGCTTTCATTCGGCGTCTCATCAAAAAATGAAAATATTTTTGAAAACTACAAGTCTCATGGGTTTTAGTGGTGAAAAAATAATTTTAAAAATCGTTCGGGAAATGAGTTTACTCCCTGCTTACTTTCTTTGTATACATTCGACTATACGGGATTTACGGGAAATCGCGGGTTTTCGGTTGCCGGCGATTAAACTGCTTTCATTCGGCGTCTCATCAAAAATGAAAATATTTTTGAAAACTACAAGTCTCATGGGTTTTAGTGGTGAAAAAATAATTTTAAAAATCGTTCGGGAAATGAGTTTACTCCCTGCTTACTTTCTTTGTATACATTCGACTATACGGGCCGAGCCGGGATTTACGGGAAATCGCGGGTTTTCGGTTGCCGGCGATTAAACTGCTTTCATTCGGCGTCTCATCAAAAATGAAAATATTTTTGAAAACTACAAGTCTCATGGGTTTTAGTGGTGAAAAAATAATTTTAAAAATCGTTCGGGAAATGAGTTTACTCCCTGGGTACTTTCTTTGTATACATTCCACTATACGGGCCGAGCCCGGGATTTACGGGAAATCGCGGGTTTTCGGTTTCCGGAGATTAAACTGGTTTCATTCGGCGTCTCATCAAAAATGAAAATATTTTTGAAAACTACAAGTCTCATGGGTTTTAGTGGTGAAAAAATAATTTTAAAAAATCGTTCGGGAAATGAGTTTACTCCCTGCTTACTTTCTTTGTATACATTCGACTATACGGCCGACCCGGGATTTACGGGAAATCGCGGGTTTTCGGTTTCCGGAGATTAAACTGCTTTCATTCGGCGTCTCATCAAAAATGAAAATATTTTTGAAAACTACAAGTCTCATGGGTTTTAGTGGTGAAAAAATAATTTTAAAAATCGTTCGGGAAATGAGTTTACTCCCTGCTTACTTTCTTTGTATACATTCGACTATACGGGGATTTACGGGAAATCGCGGTTTCGTTGCCGGCGATTAAACTGCTTTCATTCGGCGTCTCATCAAAAATGAAAAATTTTTGAAAACTACAAGTCTCATGGGTTTTAGTGGTGAAAAAATAATTTTAAAAATCGTTCGGGAAATGAGGTTTACTCCCTGGGTATCTTTCTTTTGTAATACATTCGACTAAACGGGCCGAGCGAGATTTACGGGAAATCGCGGGTTTTCGGGTTTCCGGACGATTAAACTTGCTTTCATTCTCGGCGTCTCATCAAAAAATGAAAAATACTTTGGAAAACTGCAAGGTCCATGGGTTTAGTGGTGAAAAAATAATTTTAAAAATCGTTGGGGAAATGAGTTTACTGCCTGCTTACTTTCTTGTAATACATTCGACCTATACGGCCGATGCCCGGGATTTACGGGAAATCGCGGGTTTTCGGTTGTCCGAGCGATTAAACTGCTTCATTTCGGCCGTCTCATCCAAATGAAAATATTTTTTGAAACTACAAATTCATGGGTTTTAGTGGCTGAAAAAATAATTTTAAAAATCGTTCGGGAAATGAGTTTACTCCCTGCTTACTTTCTTTGTATACATTCGACTATACGGGATTTACGGGAAATCGCGGTTTTCGGTTGCCGGCGATTAAACTGCTTTCATTCGGCGTCTCATCAAAAATGAAAATATTTTTTGAAACTACAAGTCTCATGGGTTTTAGTGCGTGAAAAAATAATTTGTAAAAATCGTTCGGGAAATGAGGTTTACTCCCTGCCTTACTTTCTTTGTATACATTAGGACTATACGGGCCGAGTCCCGGGATTTACGGGAACTCGCGGGTTTTCGGTTGCCGGCGATAAACTGCTTTCATTCGGCGTCTCATCAAAAAATGAAAACATTTTTGAAAACTACAAGTCTCATGGGTTTTAGTGGTGAAAAAATAATTTAAAAAATCGTTCGGGAAATGAGTTTACTCCCTGCTTACTTTCTTTGTATACATTCGACTATACCGGGATTTACGGGAAATCGCGGGTTTTCGGTTGCCGGAGATTAAACTGCTTTCATTCGGCGTCTCATCAAAAAATAAAAATATTTTTGAAAACTACAAGTCTCATGGGTTTTAGTGGTGAAAAAATAATTTTAAAAAATCTGTTCGGGAAATGAGTTTACTCCCTGGGTACTTTCTTTGTATACATTCGACTATACGGGCCGAGTCCCGGGATTTACGGGAAATCGCGGGTTTTCGGTTGCCGGAGATTAAACTGCTTTCATTCGGCGTCTCATCAAAAATGAAAATATTTTTGAAAACTACAAAGTCTCATGGGTTTTAGTGGTGAAAAAATAATTTTAAAAATCGTTCGGGAAATGAGTTTACTCCCTGCTTACTTTCTTTGTATACATTCGACTATCGGACCGGGATTTACGGGAAATCGCGGGTTTTCGGTTGCCGGCGATTAAACTGCTTTCATTCGGCGTCTCATCAAAAATGAAAATATTTTTGAAAACTACAAGTCTCATGGGTTTTAGTGGTGGAAAAAATAATTTTAAAAAATCGTTCGGGAAATGAGTTTACTCCCTGCTTACTTTCTTTGTATACATTCGACTATACCACGGATTTACGGGAAATCGCGGGTTTTCGGTTGCCGGCGATTAAACTGCTTTCATTCGGCGTCTCATCAAAAAATGAAAATATTTTTGAAAACTACAAGTCTCATGGGTTTTAGTGGTGAAAAAATAATTTTAAAAATCGTTCGGGAAATGAGTTTACTCCCTGCGTACTTTCTTTGTATACATTCGACTATACGGGCGAGTCCGGATTTACGGGAAATCGCGGGTTTTCGGTTGCCGGCGATTAACTGCTTTCATTCGGCGTCTCATCAAAAATGAAAATATTTTTGAAAACTACAAGTCTCATGGGTTTTAGTGGTGAAAAAATAATTTAAAAATCGTTCGGGAAATGAGTTTACTCCCTGCGTACTTTCTTTGTATACATTCGACTATACGGCCGAGCCGGGATTTACGGGAAATCGCGGGTTTTCGGTTGCCGGCGAATTAAACTGCTTTCATTCGCGTCTCATCAAAAATGAAAACATTTTTGAAAAACTACAAGTCTCATGGGTTTTAGTGGTGAAAAAATAATTTTAAAAAATCGTTCGGGAAATGAGTTTACTCCCTGCTTACTTTCTTTGTATACATTCGACTATACGGGATTTACGGGAAAATCGCGGGTTTTCGGTTGCCGGCGATTAAACTGCTTTCATTCGGCGTCTCATCAAAAATGAAAATATTTTTGAAAACTACAAGTCTCATGGGTTTAGTGGTGAAAAAATAATTTTAAAAATCGTTCGGGAAATGAGTTTACTCCTGGTACTTTTCTTTGTATACATTCCACTATACGGGCCGAGCCGGGATTTACGGGAAATCGCGGGTTTTCGGTTGCCGGAGATTAAACTGGTTTCATTCGGCGTCTCATCAAAAATGAAAATATTTTTGAAAACTACAAGTCTCATGGGTTTTAGTGGTGAAAAAATAATTTTAAAAATCGTTCGGGAAATGAGTTTACTCCCTGCTTACTTTCTTTGTATACATTCGACTATACGGCCGAGCCGGGATTTACGGGAAATCGCGGGTTTTCGGTTGCCGGCGATTAAACTGCTTTCATTCGGCGTCTCATCAAAAATGAAAATATTTTTGAAAACTACAAGTCTCATGGGTTTTAGTGGTGAAAAAATAATTTTAAAAATCGTTCGGGAAATGAGTTTACTCCCTGCTTACTTTCTTTGTATACATTCGACTATACGGCCGAGCCGGATTTACGGGAAATCGCGGTTTTCGGTTGCCGGCGATTAAACTGCTTTCATTCGGCGTCTCATCAAAAATGAAAATATTTTTGAAAACTACAAGTCTCATGGGTTTTAGTGGTGAAAAAATAATTTTAAAAATCGTTCGGGAAATGAGTTTACTCCCTGCTTACTTTCTTTGTATACTTTCGACTATACGGGATTTACGGGAAATCGCGGGTTTTCGGTTGCCGGCGATTAAACTGCTTTCATTCGGCGTCTCATCAAAAATGAAAATATTTTTGAAAACTACAAGTCTCATGGGTTTTAGTGGTGAAAAAATAATTTTAAAAATCGTTCGGGAAATGAGTTTACTCCCTGCTTACTTTCTTTGTATACATTCGACTATACGCCGAGCCGGATTTACGGGAAATCGCGGTTTTCGGTTGCCGGCGATTAAACTGCTTTCATTCGGCGTCTCATCAAAAATGAAAATATTTTTTGAAAAACTACAAGTCTCATGGGTTTTAGTGGTGAAAAAATAATTTTAAAAATCGTTCGGGAAATGAAGTTTACTCCCTGCTTACTTTCTTTGTATACATTCGACTATACGGGCCGAGTCCGGGATTTACGGGAAATCGCGGGTTTTCGGTTGCCGGCGATTAAACTGCTTTCATTCGGCGTCTCATCAAAAATGAAAATATTTTTGAAAACTACAAGTCTCATGGGTTTAGTGGTGAAAAAATAATTTAAAAAAATCGTTCGGGAAATGAGTTTACTCCCTGCTTACTTTCTTTGTATACATTCGACTATACGGCCGAGTCCGGATTTACGGGAAATCGCGGGTTTTCGGTTGCCGGCGATTAAACTGCTTTCATTCGGCGTCCTCATCAAAAATGAAAATATTTTTTGAAAACTACAAGTCTCATGGGTTTTAGTGGTGAAAAAATAATTTTAAAAATCGTTCGGGAAATGAGTTTACTCCCTGCTTACTTTCTTTGTATACATTCGACTATACGGGGATTTACGGGAAAATCGCGGTTTTCGGTTGCCGGCGATTAAACTGCTTTCATTCGGCGTCTCATCAAAATGAAAATATTTTTGAAAACTACAAGTCTCATGGGTTTTTAGTGGTGAAAAAATAATTTTAAAAATCGTTCGGGAAATGAGTTTACTCCCTGGCTACTTTCTTTGTATACATTCGACTATACGGCGAGCCGGGATTTACGGAAATCGCGGGTTTTCGGTTGCCGGCGATTAAACTGCTTTCATTCGGCGTCTCATCAAAAATGAAAATATTTTTGAAAACTACAAGTCTCATGGGTTTTAGTGGTGAAAAAATAATTTTAAAAATCGTTCGGGAAATGAGTTACTCCCTGGTTACTTTCTTTGTATACATTCGACTATACGGCCGAGCCGGGATTTACGGGAAATCGCGGGTTTTCGGTTGCCGGCGATTAAACTGCTTTCATTCGCGTCTCATCAAAAATGAAAATATTTTTGAAAACTACAAGTCTCATGGGTTTTAGTGGTGAAAAAATAATTTTAAAAATCGTTCGGGAAATGAGTTTACTCCCTGCTTACTTTCTTTGTATACATTCGACTATACGGGCCGGGATTTACGGGAAATCGCGGGTTTTCGGTTGCCGGCGATTAAACTGTTTCATTCGGCGTCTCATCAAAATGAAAATATTTTTGAAACTACAAGTCTCATGGGTTTTAGTGGTGAAAAAATAATTTCAAAAATCGTTCGGGAAATGAGTTTACTCCCTGGGTACTTTCTTGTATACATTCCACTATACGGGCCGAGCCCGGGATTTACGGGAAATCGCGGGTTTTCGGTTTCCGGAGATTAAACTGTTTCATTCGGCGTCTCATCAAAAATGAAAATATTTTTGAAACTACAAGTCTCATGGGTTTTAGTGGTGAAAAAATAATTTTAAAAATCGTTCGGGAAATGAGTTTACTCCCTGCTTACTTTCTTTGTATACATTCGACTATACGGGCCGAGTCCGGGATTACGGGAAATCGCGGGTTTTCGGTTGCCGGCGATTAAACTGGTTTCATTCGGCGTCTCATCAAAAATGAAAATATTTTTGAAAACTACAAGTCTCATGGGTTTTAGTGTGTAAAAAATAATTTTAAAAATCGTTCGTGAAATGAGTTTACTCCCTGCTTACTTTCTTTGTATACATTCGACTATACGGCCGGATTTACGGGAAATCGCGGGTTTCGGTTGCCGGCGATTAAACTGCTTTCATTCGGCGTCTCATCAAAAATGAAAATATTTTTGAAAACTACAAGTCTCATGGGTTTTAGTGGTTGAAAAAATAATTTAAAAATCGTTCGGGAAATGAGTTTACTCCCTGGGTACTTTCTTTGTATACATTCCACTATACGGGCCGAGCCGGGATTTACGGGAAATCGCGGGTTTTCGGTTTCCGGAGATTAAACTGGTTTCATTCGGCGTCTCATCAAAAAATGAAAATATTTTTGAAAACTACAAGTCTCATGGGTTTTAGTGGTGAAAAAATAATTTAAAAATCGTTCGGGAAATGAGTTTACTCCCTGGCTACTTCTTGTATACATTCGACTATACGGCCGATCCGGGATTTACGGGAAATCGCGGGTTTTCGGTTCCGGAGATTAAACTGGTTTCATTCGGCGTCTCATCAAAAATGAAAATATTTTTGAAAACTACAAGTCTCATGGGTTTTAGTGGTGAAAAAATAATTTTAAAAATCGTTCGGGAAATGAGTTTACTCCCTGCTTACTTTCTTTGTATACATTCCGACTATACGGGCCCGGATTTACGGGAAATCGCGGGTTTTCGGTTGCCGGCGATTAAACTGCTTTCATTCGGCGTCTCATCAAAAATGAAAATATTTTTGAAACTACAAGTCTCATGGGTTTTAGTGGTGAAAAAATAATTTTAAAAAATCGTTCGGGAAATGAGTTTACTCCCTGCTTACTTCTTTGTATACATTCGACTATACGGGCCGAGCCGGGATTTACGGGAAATCGCGGGTTTTCGGTTGCCGGCGATTAAACTGCTTTCATTCGGCGTCTCATCAAAATGAAAATATTTTTGAAAACTACAAGTCTCATGGTTTTTAGTGGTGAAAAAATAATTTTAAAAATCGTTCGGGAAATGAGTTTACTCCCTGCTTACTTTCTTTGTATACATTCGACTATACGGGCGATTTTACGGGAAATCGCGGGTTTTCGGTTGCCGGCGATTAAACTGCTTTCATTCGGCGTCTCATCAAAAATGAAAATATTTTTGAAAACTACAAATCTCATGGGTTTTAGTGGTGAAAAAATAATTTTAAAAATCGTTCGGGAAATGAGTTTACTCCCTGCTTACTTTCTTTGGTATACATTCGACTATACGTCCGGGATTTACGGGAAATCGCGGTTTTTCGGTTGCCGGCGATTAAACTGCTTTCATTCGGCGTCTCATCAAAAATGAAAATATTTTTGAAAACTACAAGTCTCATGGGTTTTAGTGGTGAAAAAATAATTTTAAAAATCGTTCGGGAAATGAGTTTACTCCCTGCTTACTTTCTTTGTATACATTCGACTATACGGGCGACCGGGATTTACGGGAAATCGCGGTTTTCGGTTGCCGGCGATTAAACTGCTTTCATTCGGCGTCTCATCAAAAATGAAAATATTTTTGAAAACTACAAGTCTCATGGGTTTTAGTGGTGAAAAAATAATTTTAAAAATCGTTCGGGAAATGAGTTTACTCCCTGCTTACTTTCTTTGTATACATTCGACTATACGGCCGACCGGGATTTACGGGAAATCGCGGGTTTTCGGTTGCCGGCGATTAAACTGCTTTTCATTCGGCGTCTCATCAAAAATGAAAATATTTTTTGAAAACTACAAGTCTTCATGGTTTTAGTGGTGAAAAAATAATTTTAAAAATCGTTCGGGAAATGAGTTTACTCCCTGCTTACTTTCTTTGTATACATTCGACTATACGGGCCGGATTTACGGGAAATCGCGGGTTTCGGTTGCCGGCGATTAAACTGCTTTCATTCGGCGTCTCATCAAAAATGAAAATATTTTTGAAAACTACAAGTCTCATGGGTTTTAGTGGTGAAAAAATAATTTTAAAAATCGTTCGGGAAATGAGTTTACTCCCTGGTACTTTCTTTGTATACATTCGACTATACGGGCCGAGTCCGGGATTTACGGGAAATCGCGGGTTTTCGGTTTGCCGGCGATTAAACTGCTTTCATTCGGCGTCTCATCAAAAATGAAAATATTTTGAAAACTACAAGTCTCATGGGTTTTAGTGGTGAAAAAATAATTTTAAAATCGTTCGGGAAATGAGTTTACTCCCTGCTTACTTTCTTTGTATACATTCGACTATACGGGCCGAGCCGGGATTTACGGGAAATCGCGGGTTTTCGGTTTGCCGGCGATTAAACTGCTTTCATTCGGCGTCTCATCAAAAATGAAAATATTTTGAAAACTAACAAGTCTCATGGGTTTTAGTGGTGAAAAAATAATTTTTAAAAATCGTTCGGGAAATGAGTTTACTCCCTGCTTACTTTCTTTGTATACATTCGACTATACGGGGGATTTACGGGAAATCGCGGGTTTTCGGTTGCCGGCGATTAAACTGCTTTCATTCGGCGTCTCATCAAAAATGAAAATATTTTGAAAACTACAAGTCTCATGGGTTTTTAGTGGTGAAAAAATAATTTTAAAAATCGTTCGGGAAATGAGTTTACTCCCTGCTTACTTTCTTTGTATACATTCGACTATACGGCGAGATTTACGGGAAATCGCGGGTTTTCGGTTGCCGGCGATTAAACTGCTTTCATTCGGCGTCTCATCAAAAATGAAAATATTTTTTGAAAACTACAAGTCTCATGGGTTTAGTGGTGAAAAAATAATTTAAAAATCGTTCGGGAAATGAGTTTACTCCCTGCTTACTTTCTTTGTATACATTCGACTATACGGCCAGCCGGGATTTACGGGAAATCGCGGGTTTTCGGTTGCCGGCGATTAAACTGCTTTCATTCGGCGTCTCATCAAAAATGAAATATTTTTGAAAACTACAAGTCTCATGGGTTTTAGTGGTGAAAAAATAATTTTAAAAATCGTTCGGGAAATGAGTTTACTCCCTGCTTACTTTCTTTGTATACATTCGACTATACGGGCCGAGTCCGGGATTACGGGAAATCGCGGGTTTTCGGTTGCCGGCGATTAAACTGCTTTCATTCGGCGTCTCATCAAAAATGAAAATATTTTTGAAAACTACAAGTCTCATGGGTTTTAGTGTGGAAAAAATAATTTTAAAAAATCGTTCGGGAAATGAGTTTACTCCCTGCTTACTTTCTTTGTATACATTCGACTATACGGCCGATCCGGATTTACGGGAAATCGCGGGTTTTCGGTTGCCGGCGATTAAACTGCTTTCATTCGGCGTCTCATCAAAAATGAAAACATTTTTGAAAACTACAAGTCTCATGGGTTTTAGTGGTGAAAAAATAATTTTAAAAATCGTTCGGGAAATGAGTTTACTCCCTGCTTACTTTCTTTGTATACATTCGACTATACGGCGAGCCGGATTTACGGGAAATCGCGGGTTTTCGGTTGCCGGCGATTAAACTGCTTTCATTCGGCGTCTCATCAAAAATGAAAATATTTTTGAAAACTACAAGTCTCATGGGTTTAGTGGTGAAAAAATAATTTCAAAAATCGTTCGGGAAATGAGTTTACTCCCTGGCTACTTTCTTTGTATACATTCGACTATACGGGCGAGCCGGGATTTACGGGAAATCGCGGGTTTTCGGTTGCCGGCGATTAAACTGCTTTCATTCGGCGTCTCATCAAAATGAAAATATTTTTTGAAAACTACAAGTCTCATGGGTTTTAGTGGTGAAAAAATAATTTTAAAAATCGTTCGGGAAATGAGTTTACTCCCTGCTTACTTTCTTTGTATACATTCGACTATACGGCCGAGTCCGGATTTACGGGAAATCGCGGGTTTTCGGTTGCCGGCGATTAAACTGTTTCATTCGGCGTCTCATCAAAAATGAAAATATTTTTGAAAACTACAAGTCTCATGGGTTTTAGTGGTGAAAAAATAATTTTAAAAATCGTTCGGGAAATGAGTTTACTCCCTGGGTACTTTCTTTGTATACTTCCGACTATACGGGCCGAGCCGGGATTTACGGGAAATCGCGGGTTTTCGGTTCCGGAGATTAAACTGGTTTCATTCGGCGTCTCATCAAAAATGAAAATATTTTTGAAAACTACAAGTCTCATGGGTTTTAGTGGTGAAAAAATAATTTTAAAAATCGTTCGGGAAATGAGTTTACTCCCTGCTTACTTTCTTTGTATACATTCGACTATACGGGCCGAGTCCGGGATTTACGGGAAATCGCGGGTTTTTGGTTGCCGGCGATTAAACTGCTTTCATTCGGCGTCTCATCAAAAATGAAAATATTTTTGAAAACTACAATCTCATGGGTTTTAGTGGTTGAAAAAATAATTTTAAAAATCGTTCGGGAAATGAGTTTACTCCCTGCTTACTTTCTTTGTATACATTCCGACTATACGGCCGATCCCGGATTTACGGGAAATCGCGGGTTTTCGGTTTGCCGGCGATTAAAACTGCTTTCATTCGGCGTCTCATCAAAAATGAAAATATTTTTGAAAACTACAAGTCTCATGGGTTTTAGTGGTGAAAAAATAATTTTAAAAATCGTTCGGGAAATGAGTTTACTCCCTGCTTACTTTCTTTGTATACATTCGACTATACGGCGAGCCGGATTTACGGGAAATCGCGGGTTTTCGGTTGCCGGCGATTAAACTGCTTTCATTCGGCGTCTCATCAAAAATGAAAACATTTTTTGAAAACTACAAGTCTCATGCGTTTTAGTGGTGAAAAAATATTTTAAAAATCGTTCGGGAAATGAGTTTACTCCCTGCTTTACTTTCTTTGTATACATTTCGACTATACGGCCGATCCGGATTTACGGGAAATCGCGGGTTTTCGGTTGCCGGCGATTAACTGCTTTCATTCGGCGTCTCATCAAAAATGAAAATATTTTTGAAAACTACAAGTCTCATGGGTTTTAGTGGTGAAAAATAATTTAAAAATCGTTCGGGAAATGAGTTTACTCCCTGGGTACTTTCTTTGTATACATTCGACTATACGGGCGACCCGGATTTACGGGAAATCGCGGGTTTCGGTTGCCGGCGATTAAACTGGTTTCATTCGGCGTCTCATCAAAATGAAAATATTTTTGAAAACTACAAGTCTCATGGGTTTTAGTGGTGAAAAATAATTTAAAAATCGTTCGGGAAATGAGTTTACTCCCTGCTTACTTTCTTTGTATACATTCGACTATACGGGATTTACGGGAAATCGCGGGTTTTCGGTTGCCGGCGATTAAACTGCTTTCTTCGGCGTCTCATCAAAAATGAAAATATTTTGAAAACTACAAGTCTCATGGGTTTAGTGGTGAAAAATAATTTTAAAAAATTCGTTCGGGAAATGAGTTTACTCCTGCTTACTTTCTTTGTATACATTCGACTATACGGGCCGATCCCGGGATTTACGGGAAAATCGCGGGTTTTTCGGTTGCCGGCGATTAAACTGCTTTCATTCGGCGTCTCATCAAAAATGAAATATTTTTGAAAACTACAAGTCTCATGGGTTTTTAGTGGTGAAAAATAATTTTAAAAATCGTTCGGGAAATGAGTTTACTCCCTGGCTTACTTTCTTTGTATACATTTCGACTATACGGCGAGCCGGATTTACGGGAAATCGCGGTTTTCGGTTGCCGGCGATTAAACTGCTTTCATTCGGCGTCTCATCAAAAATGAAAATATTTTTGAAAACTACAAGTTCTCATGGGTTTTAGTGGTGAAAAATAAATTTTAAAAATCGTTCGGGAAATGAGTTTACTGCCCTGGTTACTTTCTTTGTATACATTCGACTATACGGCCGAGCCCGGGATTTACGGGAAATCGCGGTTTTCGGTTTCCGGAGATTAAACTGCTTTCATTCGGCGTCTCATCAAAAATGAAAAATATTTTTGAAAACTACAAGTCTCATGGGTTTTAGTGGTGAAAAAATAATTTTAAAAATCGTTCGGGAATGAGTTTACTCCCTGCTTACTTTCTTTGTATACATTCGACTATACGGCCCGAGTCCGGGATTTACGGGAAATCGCGGGTTTTCGGTTGCCGGCGATTAAACTGCTTTCATTCGGCGTCTCATCAAAAATGAAAATATTTTTGAAACTTACAAGTCTCATGGGTTTTAGTGGTGAAAAATAATTTTTAAAAATCGTTCGGGAATGAGTTTTACTCCCTGGGTTACTTTCTTTGTATACATTCGACTATACGGCGGGATTTACGGGAAATCGCGGGTTTTCGGTTGCCGGCGATTAAACTGCTTTCATTCGGCGTCTCATCAAAAATGAAAATATTTTTGAAAACTACAAGTCTCATGGTTTAGTGGTGAAAAAATAATTTTAAAAATCGTTCGGGAAATGAGTTTACTCCCTGGCTTACTTTCTTTGTATACATTCGACTAATACGGGCCGAGTCCCGGGATTTACGGGAAATCGCGGGTTTTCGGTTGCCGGCGATTAAACTGCTTTCATTCGGCGTCTCATCAAAATGAAAACATTTTTTGAAAACTACAAGTCTCATGGGTTTTAGTGGTGAAAAATAATTTTAAAAATCGTTCGGGAAATGAGTTTACTCCCTGCTTACTTTCTTTGTATACATTCGACTATACGGGATTTACGGGAAATCGCGGGTTTTCGGTTGCCGGCGATTAAACTGCTTTCATTCGGCGTCTCATCAAAAATGAAAATATTTTTTGAAAACTACAAGTCTCATGGGTTTTAGTGGTGAAAAAATAATTTTAAAAATCGTTCGGGAAATGAGTTTACTCCCTGGTACTTTCTTTGTATACATTCGACTATACGGCCGACGGGATTTATGGGAAATCGCGGGGTTTTCGGTTGCCGGCGATTAAACTGCTTTCATTCGGCGTCTCATCAAAAATGAAAATATTTTTGAAAACTACAAGTCTCATGGGTTTTAGTGGTGGAAAAATTAATTTTAAAAATCGTTCGGGAAATGAGTTTACTCCCTGCTTACTTCTTTGTATACATTCGACTATACGGGGGATTTACGGAAATCGCGGGTTTTCGGTTGCCGGCGATTAAACTGCTTTCATTCGGCGTCTCATCAAAAATGAAAATATTTTTGAAAACTACAAGTCTCATGGGTTTTTAGTGTTGAAAAATAATTTTAAAAATCGTTCGGAAATGAGTTTACTCCCTGGGTACTTTCTTTGTATACATTCCACTATACGGGCCGGTCCGGATTTACGGGAAATCGCGGGTTTTCGGTTGCCGGCGATTAAACTGCTTTCATTCGGCGTCTCATCAAAAATGAAAATATTTTTTGAAAACTACAAGTCTCATGGGTTTTAGTGGTGAAAAAATTAATTTTAAAAAATCGTTCGGGAAATGAGTTTTACTGCCTGCTTACTTCTTTGTATACATTCGACTATACGGGCCGATCCCGGATTTACGGGAAATCGCGGTTTTTCGGTTGCCGGCGATTAAACTGCTTTCATTCGGCGTCTCATCAAAAATGAAAATATTTTGAAAACTACAAAGTCTCATGGGTTTTAGTTGGTGAAAAAATAATTTTAAAATCGTTCGGGAAATGAGTTTACTCCCTGCTTACTTTCTTTGTATACATTCGACTATACGGGAGATTTACGGGAAATCGCGGGTTTTCGGTTGCCGGCGATTAAACTGCTTTCCATTCGGCGTCTCATTCAAAAATGAAAATATTTTTGAAACTACAAGTCTCATGGGTTTTAGTGTGAAAAAATAATTTTTAAAAATCGTTCGGGGAAATGAAGTTTACTCCCTGCTTACTTTCTTTGTATACATTCGACTATACGCCGGTCCCGGATTTACGGGAAATCGCGGGTTTTCGGTTGCCGGCGATTAAACTGCTTTCATTCGGCGTCTCATCAAAATGAAAAATTTTTTGAAAACTACAAGTCTCATGGGTTTTAGTGGTGAAAAAATAATTTTAAAAATCGTTCGGGAAATGAGTTTACTCCCTGGGTACTTTCTTTGTATACATTCCACTATACGGGCCGAGCCGGGATTTACGGGAAATCGCGGGTTTTCGGTTCCGGCGATTAAACTGCTTTCATTCGGCGTCTCATCAAAAATGAAAATATTTTTGAAAACTACAAGTCTCATGGGTTTTAGTGGTGAAAAAATAATTTTAAAAATCGTTCGGGAAATGAGTTTACTCCTGCTTACTTTCTTTGTATACATTCGACTATACGCGAGCCGGATTTACGGGAAATCGCGGGGTTTTCGGTTGCCGGCGATTAAACTGGCTTTCATTCGGCGTCTCATCAAAATGAAAATATTTTTGAAAACTACAAGTCTCATGGGTTTTAGTGGTGAAAAAATAATTTTAAAATCGTTCGGGAAATGATTTACTCCCTGCTTACTTTCTTTGTATACATTCGACTATACGGGGAGGATTTACGGGAAATCGCGGGTTTTTCGGTTGCCGGCGATTAAACTGCTTTCATTCGGCGTCTCATCAAAATGAAAATATTTTGAAAACTACAAGTCTCATGGGTTTTTAGTGGTGAAAAAATAATTTTAAAAATCGTTCGGGAAATGAGTTTACTCCCTGCTTACTTTCTTTGTATACATTCGACTATACGGGATTTACGGGAAATCGCGGGTTTTCGGTTGCCGGCGATTAAACTGCTTTTCATTCGGCGTCTCATCAAAAATGAAAAATATTTTTGAAAACTACAAGTCTCATGGGTTTTAGTGGTGAAAAAATAATTTTAAAAATCGTTCGGGAAATGAGTTTACTCCCTGCTTACTTTCTTTGTATACATTCGACTATACGGGATTTACGGGAAATCGCGGGTTTTTCGGTTGCCGGCGATTAAACTGCTTTCATTCGGCGTCTCATCAAAATGAAAAATATTTTTGAAAAACTACAAGTCTCATGGGTTTTAGTGGGTGAAAAAATAATTTTAAAAATCGTTCGGGAAATGAGTTTACTCCCTGGGTACTTTCTTTGTATACATTCGACTATACGGCCGAGCCGGGATTTACGGGAAATCGCGGGTTTCGGTTGCCGGCGATTAAACTGCTTTCATTCGGCGTCTCATCAAAAATGAAAATATTTTTGAAAACTACAAGTCTCATGGGTTTTAGTGGTGAAAAAATAATTTTAAAAATCGTTCGGGAAATAAGTTTACTCCCTGGGTACTTTCTTTGTATACATTCGACTATACGGGCCGAGTCCCGGGATTTACGGGAAATCGCGGGTTTTCGGTTTGCCGGAGATTAAACTGGTTTCATTCGGCGTCTCATCAAAAATGAAAATATTTTTGAAAACTACAAGTCTCATGGGTTTAGTGGTGAAAAAATAATTTCAAAAATCGTTCGGGAAATGAGTTTTACTCCCTGGTTACTTTCTTTGTATACATTCCACTATACGGGCCGAGCCCGGGATTTACGGGAAATCGCGGGTTTTCGGTTTGCCGGAGATTAAACTGGTTTCATTCGGCGTCTCATCAAAAATGAAAATATTTTTGAAAACTACAAGTCTCATGGGTTTTAGTGGTGAAAAAATAATTTTAAAAATCGTTCGGGAAATGAGTTTACTCCCTGCTTACTTCTTTGTATACATTCGACTATAGGCCGAGCCGGATTTACGGGAAATCGCGGGTTTTCGGTTGCCGGCGATTAAACTGCTTTCTATTCGGCGTCTCATCAAAAATGAAAACATTTTTTGAAAACTACAAGTCTCATGGGTTTTTAGTGGTGAAAAAATAATTTCAAAAATTGTTCGGGAAATGAGTTTACTCCCTGGCTTACTTTCTTTGTATACATTCCACTATACGGGCCGAGCCCGGGATTTACGGGAAATCGCGGGTTTTTCGGTTTCCGGAGATTAAACTGGTTTCATTCGGCGTCTCATCAAAAATGAAAATATTTTTGAAAACTACAAGTCTCATGGGTTTTAGTGGTGAAAAAATAATTTTAAAAATCGTTCGGGAAATGAGTTTACTCCCTGCTTACTTTCTTGTATACATTCGACTATACGGCCGACTCGGGATTACGGGAAATCGCGGGTTTTCGGTGCCGGCGATTAAACTGCTTTCATTCGGCGTCTCATCAAAAATGAAAATATTTTTGAAAACTTACAAGTCTCATGGGTTTAGTGGTGAAAAAATAATTTTAAAAATCGTTCGGGAAATGAGTTTACTCCCTGCTTACTTTCTTTGTATACATTCGACTATACGGTCCGGGATTTACGGGAAATCGCGGGTTTTCGGTTGCCGGCGATTAAACTGCTTTCATTCGGCGTCTCATCAAAAATGAAAAACATTTTTGAAACTACAAGTCTCATGGGTTTTTAGTGGTGAAAAAATTAATTTTAAAAAATCGTTCGGGAAATGAGTTTACTCCCTGCTTACTTTCTTTGTATACATTCGACTATACGGGATTTACGGGAAATCGCGGGTTTTCGGTGCCGGCGATTAAACTGCTTTCATTCGGCGTCTCATCAAAAATGAAAATATTTTTGAAAACTACAAGTCTCATGGGTTTTAGTGGTGAAAAAATTTTTTAAAAATCGTTCGGGAAATGAGTTTACTCCCTGCTTACTTCTTTGTATACATTTCGACTATACGGCCGAGTCCGGGATTTACGGGAAATCGCGGGTTTTCGGTTGCCGGCGATTAAACTGCTTTCATTCGGCGTCTCATCAAAAATGAAAACATTTTTGAAAACTACAAGTCTCATGGGTTTTAGTGGTGAAAAAATAATTTCAAAAATCGTTCGGGAAATGAGTTTACTCCCTGGCTACTTTCTTGTATACATTCCACTATACGGGCCGAGCCCGGATTTACGGGAAATCGCGGGTTTTCGGTTCCGGAGATTAACTGGTTTCAATTCGGCCGTCTCATCAAAAATGAAAATATTTTTGAAAAACTACAAGTCTCATGGGTTTTTAGGGTGAAAAAATAATTTTAAAATCGTTCGGGAAATGAGTTTTACTCCCTGGCTTACTTTCTTTGTATACATTCGACTATACGGCCGAGTCCGGGATTTACGGGAAATCGCGGGTTTTCGGTTGCCGGCGATTAAACTGGCTTTCATTCGGCGTCTCATCAAAATGAAAATATTTTTGAAAACTACAGTCTCATGGGTTTTAGTGGTGAAAAAATAATTTTAAAAATCGTTCGGGAAATGAGTTTACTCCCTGCTTACTTTCTTTGTATACATTCGACTATACGGCCGGATTTACGGGAAATCGCGGGGTTTTCGGTTGCCGGCGATTAAACTGCTTTCATTCGGCGTCTCATCAAAAATGAAAATATTTTTGAAAACTACAAGTCTCATGGGTTTTAGTGGTTGAAAAATAATTTTAAAAATCGTTCGGGAAATGAGTTTACTCCCTGCTTACTTTCTTTGTATACATTCGACTATACGGCGCGATTTACGGGAAATCGCGGGTTTTCGGTTGCCGGCGATTAAACTGCTTTCATTCGGCGTCTCATCAAAAATGAAAATATTTTTGAAAACTACAAGTCTCATGGGTTTTTAGTGGTGAAAAAATTTTTTTAAAAATCGTTCGGGAAATGAGTTTACTCCCTGCTTACTTTCTTTGTATACTTTCGACTAACGGGGATTTACGGGAAAAATCCGGGTTTTCGGTTTGCTGCGCGATTAAACTGCTTTCATTCGGCTCTCATCAAAAATGAAAAATATTTTTGAAAACTACAAAGTCTCATGGGCTTTTAGTGGTGAAAAAATTAATTTCAAAAATCGTTCGGGAAATGAGTTTACTCCCTGGGTACTTTCTTTGTATACATTCCACTATACGGCCGAGCCCGGGATTTAACGGAAATCGCGGGTTTTCGGTTTCCGGAGATTAAACTGGTTTCATTCGGCGTCTCATCAAAAATGAAAATATTTTTGAAAACTGACAAGTCTCATGGGTTTTAGTGGTGAAAAATAATTTTAAAAATCGTTCGGGAAATGAGTTTACTCCCTGCTTACTTTCTTTGTATACATTCGACTATACGGGATTTACGGGAAATCGCGGGTTTTCGGTTGCCGGCGATTAAACTGCTTTCATTCGGCGTCTCATCAAAAATGAAAATATTTTTGAAAACTACAAGTCTCATGGGTTTTAGTGGTGAAAAAATAATTTTAAAAATCGTTCGGGAAATGAGTTTACTCCCTGCTTACTTTCTTTGTATACATTCGACTATACGGGATTTACGGGAAATCGCGGGTTTTCGGTTGCCGGCGATTAAACTGCTTTCATTCGGCGTCTCATCAAAAATGAAAAATTTTTGAAAACTACAAGTCTCATGGGTTTTAGTGGTGAAAAAATAATTTTAAAAATCGTTCGGGAAATGAGTTTACTCCCTGCTTACTTTCTTTGTATACATTCGACTATACGGCCGATGGGATTTACGGGAAATCGCGGGTTTTCGGTTGCCGGCGATTAAACTGCTTTCATTCGGTCTCATCAAAAATGAAAATATTTTTGAAAACTACAAGTCTCATGGGTTTTAGTGGTGAAAAAATAATTTTAAAAATCGTTCGGGAAATGAGTTTACTCCCTGCTTACTTTCTTTGTATACATTCGACTATACGGGAATTTACGGGAAATCGCGGGTTTTCGGTTGCCGGCGATTAAACTGCTTTCATTCGGCGTCTCATCAAAAATGAAAATATTTTTGAAAACTACAAGTCTCATGGGTTTTAGTGGTGAAAAAATAATTTTAAAAATCGTTCGGGAAATGAGTTTACTCCCTGCTTACTTTCTTTGTATACATTCGACTATACGGGCCGACCGGGATTTACGGGAAATCGCGGGTTTTCGGTTGCCGGCGATTAAACTGCTTTCATTCGGCGTCTCATCAAAAATGAAAATATTTTTGAAAACTACAAGTCTCATGGGTTTTAGTGGTGAAAAAATAATTTTAAAAATCGTTCGGGAAATGAGTTTACTCCCTGCTTACTTTCTTTGTATACATTCGACTATACGGGATTTACGGGAAATCGCGGGTTTTCGGTTGCCGGCGATTAAACTGCTTTCATTCGGCGTCTCATCAAAAATGAAAATATTTTTGAAAACTACAAGTCTCATGGGTTTTAGTGGTGAAAAAATAATTTTAAAAATCGTTCGGGAAATGAGTTTACTCCCTGCTTACTTTCTTTGTATACATTCGACTATACGGGATTTACGGGAAATCGCGGGTTTTCGGTTGCCGGCGATTAAACTGCTTTCATTCGGCGTCTCATCAAAAATGAAAATATTTTTGAAAACTACAAGTCTCATGGGTTTTAGTGGTGAAAAAATAATTTTAAAAATCGTTCGGGAAATGAGTTTACTCCCTGCTTACTTTCTTTGTATACATTCGACATACGGGAGGGATTTACGGGAAATCGCGGGTTTTCGGTCCGGCGATTAAACTGCTTTCATTCGGCGTCTCATCAAAAATGAAAATATTTTTGAAAACTACAAGTCTCATGGGTTTTAGTGGTGAAAAAATAATTTTAAAAATCGTTCGGGAAATGAGTTTACTCCCTGCTTACTTTCTTTGTATACATTCGACTATACGGGATCCGGGATTTACGGGAAATCGCGGGTTTTCGGTTGCCGGCGATTAAACTGCTTTCATTCGGCGTCTCATCAAAAATGAAAATATTTTTGAAAACTACAAGTCTCATGGGTTTTAGTGGTGAAAAAATAATTTTAAAAATCGTTCGGGAAATGAGTTTACTCCCTGCTTACTTTCTTTGTATACATTCGACTATACGGGATTTACGGGAAATCGCGGGTTTTCGGTTGCCGGCGATTAAACTGCTTTCATTCGGCGTCTCATCAAAAATGAAAATATTTTTGAAAACTACAAGTCTCATGGGTTTTAGTGGTGAAAAAATAATTTTAAAAATCGTTCGGGAAATGAGTTTACTCCCTGCTTACTTTCTTTGTATACATTCGACTATACGGGCCGATCCGGGATTTACGGGAAATCGCGGGTTTTCGGTTGCCGGCGATTAAACTGCTTTCATTCGGCGTCTCATCAAAAATGAAAATATTTTTGAAAACTACAAGTCTCATGGGTTTTAGTGGTGAAAAAATAATTTTAAAAATCGTTCGGGAAATGAGTTTACTCCCTTACTTTCTTTGTATACATTCGACTATACGGGCCGAGGGATTTACGGGAAATCGCGGGTTTTCGGTTGCCGGCGATTAAACTGCTTTCATTCGGCGTCTCATCAAAAATGAAAATATTTTTGAAAACTACAAGTCTCATGGGTTTTAGTGGTGAAAAAAATTTTAAAAATCGTTCGGGAAATGAGTTTACTCCTGCTTACTTTCTTTGTATACATTCGACTATACGGGATTTACGGGAAATCGCGGGTTTTCGGTTGCCGGCGATTAAACTGCTTTCATTCGGCGTCTCATCAAAAATGAAAATATTTTTGAAAACTACAAGTCTCATGGGTTTTAGTGGTGAAAAAATAATTTTAAAAATCGTTCGGGAAATGAGTTTACTCCCTGCTTACTTTCTTTGTATACATTCGACTATACGGGCCGAGGGATTTACGGGAAATCGCGGGTTTTCGGTTGCCGGCGATTAAACTGCTTTCATTCGGCGTCTCATCAAAAATGAAAATATTTTTGAAAACTACAAGTCTCATGGGTTTTAGTGGTGAAAAAATAATTTTAAAAATCGTTCGGGAAATGAGTTTACTCCCTGCTTACTTTCTTTGTATACATTCGACTATACGGATTTACGGGAAATCGCGGGTTTTCGGTTGCCGGCGATTAAACTGCTTTCATTCGGCGTCTCATCAAAAATGAAAATATTTTTGAAAACTACAAGTCTCATGGGTTTTAGTGGTGAAAAAATAATTTTAAAAATCGTTCGGGAAATGAGTTTACTCCCTGCTTACTTTTTGTATACATTCGACTATACGGGATTTACGGGAAATCGCGGGTTTTCGGTTGCCGGCGATTAAACTGCTTTCATTCGGCGTCTCATCAAAAATGAAAATATTTTGAAAACTACAAGTCTCATGGGTTTTAGTGGTGAAAAAATAATTTTAAAAATCGTTCGGGAAATGAGTTTACTCCCTGCTTACTTTCTGTATACATTCGACTATACGGGATTTACGGGAAATCGCGGGTTTTCGGTTGCCGGCGATTAAACTGCTTTCATTCGGCGTCTCATCAAAAATGAAAATATTTTTGAAAACTACAAGTCTCATGGGTTTTAGTGGTGAAAAAATAATTTTAAAAATCGTTCGGGAAATGAGTTTACTCCCTGCTTACTTTCTTTGTATACATTCCATACGGGAGCCGGGATTTACGGGAAATCGCGGGTTTTCGGTTGCCGGCGATTAAACTGCTTTCATTCGGCGTCTCATCAAAAATGAAAATATTTTTGAAAACTACAAGTCTCATGGGTTTTAGTGGTGAAAAAATAATTTTAAAAATCGTTCGGGAAATGAGTTTACTCCCTGCTTACTTTCTTTGTATACATTCGACTATACGGGCCGATCCGGGATTTACGGGAAATCGCGGGTTTTCGGTTGCCGGCGATTAAACTGCTTTCATTCGGCGTCTCATCAAAAATGAAAATATTTTTGAAAACTACAAGTCTCATGGGTTTTAGTGGTGAAAAAATAATTTTAAAAATCGTTCGGGAAATGAGTTTACTCCCTGCTTACTTTCTTTGTATACATTCGACTATACGGATTTACGGGAAATCGCGGGTTTTCGGTTGCCGGCGATTAAACTGCTTTCATTCGGCGTCTCATCAAAAATGAAAATATTTTTGAAAACTACAAGTCTCATGGGTTTTAGTGGTGAAAAAATAATTTTAAAAATCGTTCGGGAAATGAGTTTACTCCCTGCTTACTTTCTTTGTATACATTCGACTATACGGGATTTACGGGAAATCGCGGTTTTCGGTTGCCGGCGATTAAACTGCTTTCATTCGGCGTCTCATCAAAAATGAAAATATTTTTGAAAACTACAAGTCTCATGGGTTTTAGTGGTGAAAAAATAATTTTAAAAATCGTTCGGGAAATGAGTTTACTCCCTGCTTACTTTCTTTGTATACATTCGACTATACGGGGAGCCCGGGATTTACGGGAAATCGCGGGTTTTCGGGCCGGCGATTAAACTGCTTTCATTCGGCGTCTCATCAAAAATGAAAATATTTTTGAAAACTACAAGTCTCATGGGTTTTAGTGGTGAAAAAATAATTTTAAAAATCGTTCGGGAAATGAGTTTACTCCCTGCTTACTTTCTTTGTATACATTCGACTATACGGACCGGGATTTACGGGAAATCGCGGGTTTTCGGTTGCCGGCGATTAAACTGCTTTCATTCGGCGTCTCATCAAAAATGAAAATATTTTTGAAAACTACAAGTCTCATGGGTTTTAGTGGTGAAAAAATAATTTTAAAAATCGTTCGGGAAATGAGTTTACTCCCTGCTTACTTTCTTTGTATACATTCGACTATACGGGATTTACGGGAAATCGCGGGTTTTCGGTTGCCGGCGATTAAACTGCTTTCATTCGGCGTCTCATCAAAAATGAAAATATTTTTGAAAACTACAAGTCTCATGGGTTTTAGTGGTGAAAAAATAATTTTAAAAATCGTTCGGGAAATGAGTTTACTCCTGCTTACTTTCTTTGTATACATTCGACTATACGGGCCGATCCCGGGATTTACGGGAAATCGCGGGTTTTCGGTTGCCGGCGATTAAACTGCTTTCATTCGGCGTCTCATCAAAAATGAAAATATTTTTGAAAACTACAAGTCTCATGGGTTTAGTGGTGAAAAAATAATTTTAAAAATCGTTC
>JASGCC010000976.1:0-47079 GCA_030067915.1 Hydractinia echinata | reverse complement strand
TTCAGGCTGGTCCTGACATAGGGCTGGTCCCAAGCGTCAATCACCTGTGTAAGGCTGAGTGTTGGGATCCCGTAACACATGTGGAAAGCTACGGCCAGGTTCACAAGTCCTGGCGCATGGGTGGTTGTCTGCTCTTATTTATAGTTTTATATTTATAGTTTTATATTTATTTGTTTCTTTCTATGTTGTATAGCAATTTGTAACTGTCAGTAGGTGTTTGTGATGTAATGTTTATAGAGGGTCTTTAGTTCAATTACCTTGATTCTGCAGACTATCCTTGTAAAAAGGGAGATCTTGCACTGAATATAGATCTCTAGAGGGTGTTACCTCTACAATTCAAAAACAAAAGAGTCAGTAGACTAGTTCCATCATTACAGCTTGCTGTTTTGTTATCTCACAATCAAATTTACGAACAATGTATAAACGTTTCAGCTCTTGTTTGATCTGTTCAGGGTCGACCTGGCCATGGCTGGATGGAGACACTCAGGGCCACGACCATTTTAATTATTGACAAAGCTAAAATTTGCCCCAGCATAAATTATCGCTTATTCATCACCGAATCCGCATTTGCAGTGTAGCATAAATATTTTGCATTTCCAAATACCATAGATGAATTTGATGGTATTCTCTTCATTACCAATTGAGAAATTCTCTGAGAGGACCACCAGCATCTGCACCTGCCTCGCCAGAGAATTTAATATTCGGTACATATGTACCTAAATCAAATGACTGGCGAAACAGTACAGACCAAAACTTTCATTGATCTCCTTGAACAATAATGATTTTTTTTGGTCTATCCAATGCCGCATTCAGAAAAGGCTTTTTTCAATAAATCGTCTTCAGAAGTAGAGGAGTATCCAAAAGCAGGCGTTTCAACAACCTCGATGTTTTCATTAGAGACTTCTTGATCAAAAAAACGCTCATCTTCTTTATCTCCAAATTTATCATTTCTGCATAAGAATGCAAGGCGTGCCGTTCGAAGATCCACTGTAGATAAATCCTCCAATTCATCAATATTGTGAAATTCGGAAGTATTTGCGGAAGCCTCTCGATCGATTTGTAGACTTTCTTGGTATTCATTGTCCTGCTCACACCTCAAGCAGCTCCCTTGGTAGGTACGGCTACAAATCTCACATGTGCGATGTTCTAATTCTGTGAAGTAAAAGTAGATAGAAATGAAAAAACAGAACAAAAAGAAACGATTTTTTCTGAACATACAAGTTAAACAAGATATAAAATATGTAGTATTTGATTCTTTAAATTTCTTCAAACGAAAAAGTGCAAGTCTAGTCGGCTAACTAGAGGTAATCATATGAAAGTATTAGCAAAGAAACAGATTTTAATATGATACCTCACAAAAAAAACACCAGGAAGGGGAAAACTCTCACCTATTGTGTTAACTGAACGAGCTTGCTGACTTGCATTTGATATAATGTTACTCGCTGGTTAAGCTGAGAGTCGGAGTAAAATAAATGTGATACATTCTTAGAACAACAACAGGATATTTTTGCGTCCTAACCCTCACAGAAGATAAAACCGTCACCTGTTGTGTTAACTGAACGACTTGTAGTTGATATGTTACACGCTGGTTGGGCTGAATGTCGAAGTAAAATAAATGTAATAAATTCTTAGAACAACAGTAGGATCTTTGCTGCAAGTGCAAGACACATGTATACACATGTGAAAAGCTCTGAAATGTTTAATGAAATGAGGCGTAAATCCAATCAAAATGAAGGTCCAACATTTTGGTTTCAACATACTGGACCATCCAGCGACCTGTTATGACCCTGTTATGCTTAGGCTTTTGATATCCATAGGACACATTATATCCACGTTTATTATTAAAGTTTATTTCTATTTGTTTCACTCTATCGAAACACGTGTAGGTGGTTCGATAAAGTGAAACAAATAGAAATAAACTTTTTGTTTGTTATTAAGAGAGACATTTGTTCCTGTTGTGTTTTCCAGGTAAGAAGGAAATAATTAGGGATTTATTAACTGTCATGAATAGAATAAAATAATTTTTTGCGACCATAAACTTTCGCTAGACTGCTATCGTTTTCTTTTTACGAGCAACAGAAAAATTCGTGAAAGTTTCTGATCCTAAAATGGACTGTCAAGTACCAAGTATGTTTGTGTCAAAAGTTTGTATGCTGCTCCAACACAAAACAATAAAATAATTATTCTCTATCTGTACTTATTATGTATTGATTGCAACAAAAGCATTGATTTTGACGCAATTGTTCGATAACTTTTGGAGATTGTTTGCCATGGAGAACGACTGGACATGACTGCATAGTTATATACCCAATATAGAGGACTTCGAAGAGTTTGGAATCTTACTTAAAGTAGTAGTCAAAGTACATAAAGCAGGAGTGTTCAAAGTGCATGATGCTGGTGATATTGTAGATGACGACACATCGCTTGATGTATTTTCATGTCGACAAGCTATATCGCTTGATGTATTTTCATGTCGACAAGCTATAAGTTGTTGTGAGAAATTCAATTATTAATTCAAGCTTCAGTAAGAACTTTTTTATAAATTCATCAAAAGACCCTAGAATAAGTTATTTCACATAAAACTGAAAGATTACCAACAATTAAAGTAATGAATTATGGGAAGATGTGCAGAACATGAAAGGACTATCTTTCTTCAAACTTTACATAACAGAAATAATTAGTAGATAACCTGATGAAGTGACAGCAGTACTGCTTCTTTGCGATCCTCTCCTTTCCATTCTTGTAAAATAAGACCTAAACATTAGGGGAACTTGAATTTGACGAGCAACCTTTTCCACAAAAAAAGAAAACAAAGTAAATGAAACCAGAAGGAATTGCAGTACTTTTCAAAAAAACAAGAACGTGAAGAGACTTACATCAAAGATCTCTGGAAACGAGATTGGTGTAACATGAAACTTCAAAAACAATTTTCTTTTGAAAATTTATACAGTTAAGCTAATATGGTGGAGTGTTTTCTTTTGGTATGGAAATTCATACAGAAGCTTGAATGAGCTATGTGATACAAGCCTGGAGGGTAATGGTGTGCGATCACTCTCACACCTCGACCATACACTATCTATCTTATAATACGGTATGTGGTTCATTGCGTGCCTCCTTTGATGCTATGCATCACACGCCATAGATCGTTCATTCATACTTAAACTAAACTAAACTTACTCTTCAAACTTCATTTGGACAGAATATTTCAGCAGAGACATAAATCTCGGCATAAATCTATGTTTATAGTTTCTTTCCTGGCCATATATGTTTACATTGTTATGAATCATAAAAACTGCATTGCACTCCACAATTCATTAATCTCACCCCTCACGCCATAATAAATACTAGAAAAATAGGGTGTTTGATCACCTTAAGTTTTTCCTCCCCAAGCCTGTGGTGTACCTTCTCGTTGATGAAAAGGAAGGAAAAAGGAGCTTTCCAAACAACACTTCCTTTCAGAATGCGTGAAAAATCCAATACACAGAAAAAACAACTTATGTTATACGTTACCAGCCCTCTGAATTAGTTAAAAAGAATGACAAATAACTTTTGTACGATGGCCCCGAAGGGTCATCTTCTACTCACTAAATTTTCATTTCTACTCACTAAATTTTCATTTCCACTCACTAAATTTTCATTTCTACTCACTAAATTTTCATTTCTACTCACTAAATTTTTAGTTTTAATTACGAAAATTTTTGTTCTGTATCCAATATTTTTACTTCTATTTAGAAAATTTTCACTTCTATTCACTAAATAATAATTTTCACTTCTATTCACTTAATAATTTTCACTTCTACGCGCGCTTTTTTTTTGCTTTTGCTTACTTATTTTGACAAATAAAAACAGCTACCAATGTTTTCTCTTCATATTTCGTCAATATGGCAGATTTAACGGAAGTCTTAAAAGGGGCCATAATGAAGCATTTTGTGTGAGATATTGTTTTATGGCATTGATTCGAAAAGACTTGGATTCTATTGTTGAACAATGGAATGCGCATATTATTTCTAGAGGCCATGGTGGTGGTGCTCGCGGGAGACCAAACTGCATGTATTTTCTTCCTCATTTATATCACACACAGAGTTACTTACAAGAGGTTGACAAAGATGACATTGACGAGTTTTCCAATTTAGTTGAAAATGAAGCATGCGACTTCTCTGTCGAATTTCAAGAATTTGCGGAGTTTTTCATGAAACAAGATGCACTGAGTGAACCAACAACACCTGAAGAGGCTCTCAATCTTTACGTTTACTTATTGGAGAAAATTAAAGACTTTTCCTGAATATGCAAACTCATATAAGTATTACTAATATATGTACAAGTTGTGTTAGATGTATTAGACTACCATATTAAACATCTTTCTGTCGTAAAATATTTCTACATCAGGATTGTATATCGTCACCTCTGAAACTCAACAATACAAAATTTACTACTCCAGGGACTTCAAGCAATAAGGAAACCCATATATGTAGTAGAAAAGATTTTAAAAGAAAGAAAGGCCAGCTGTCAAACAAAACAAATACCCTTGGGGTAAAAAATCTGCTGAATGAGCAAAATTACCACAAATATACAGACTAACGCAGTCTGTTCAGACCAAAACAAAATATAAAACAAAAACGTTTTTCTTTTGCTTAGAGATAAGTAAATGTATGTTCTGGCACAGTCGCGCGAACACACAGGGCAACGGGATCTTACCCCTAAAACCCGATACCATATCTCTCCTGGGGTACCTGGCACAGTCGCGCGAACGCACAGGGCAACGGGATCTTACCCCTAAAACCCCGATACCATATCTCTCCTGGGGTACCTGTGGTACCATGTCATGCTTACCCCCTAAAACCCCGATACCATATCTCTCCTGGAGTACCTGTGGTACCGGGATCTTACCCCGCTAAAACCCCGTACTCTATGGTACCTGTGATACCTCAGAGTACATTATGTTCTGGCACAGTCGATCTCGGAAACGGGAAACAGGGGAATTCCCCAAATATCCAGCGCATGCGCAAGCGCAACAAGTAATAGTGCTGACATCAACAAAAATTCGAGCATGCGCAGTAAGATGTGTTAGTTTTGACCTCGTTGAAATCGGAAAATACTTTCAATAAATATAAGATGAACGCGCACACAGTCAAAGAATTAAAAAATATCGCAAAAGGCCGTGGACTTGTGAGATATTCCAAGCTATGCAAGGCTGATTTGGTTACCCTATTGGAGGAGCAACCTAGGGAGGCTATACCACCAACACCGGAGGATATGGATATCTTTGAGAGACAGGAAATGGCGAAAAATCGTTCGATAGTGAAAACCAAGATGCGGGGATGGTACAACTGGTTAGTTGAGGCTGTCCCCAAGCCTATAAAGGAGGGGGTTAAAAGGACCTATGCAGCCTTTAAACATAGGGTGATGGGGCTATATAACGGGGCAGCCGTAAGACCTCCTACGCTTCATGACGAAGTAGAAAAAGAGACCGAGGAAGACTACCTGGAAGACATTCAAAATCTCTACAAGGAGCATGACTTCACACCCCAAGAACATAAGCATGCCCAACATAGAACCTTCCAAAGTTTCCGCATCCCCGGCATGGAAGGGGCCGACGTTGACGGGTATATAGTGATGGTGCGACCCAACGTGAAAACCTTGGTTGTGGGGCAAGTAGAAGAGATGGGGTCGGCGAAGGTACAGCTGTCACTATCGATCCTGTGGAAGAAGCCAATGGAGGAAGCCAACGACGGGAAGTACATCGAAGTGAAGAAGGTCTTCCAATCTAACATGGTCTCAGTCTTCCAAGGTAGCGACGTAGATGATGTGTTGGATACGGTGTTTGCCCAAATCAAAACACATGTGGAGAATCCGGCACTACCCAAAAGTGGCTTCACGATCTCTCGCATCTTACACCTCGATGTAGACTTCCATAAGCTACGACTAACGAGGGGCTCATCGTACATCGAAGCACCCAAGTGGATAGCGTCAAAGAAGGCCATCATCAACCCAGCGAATGAAGACGAGGAGTGCTTCAAGTGGGCCATTATAGCATCCCTGCATCATGAGGAGATTGGGACGAACCCGACCAGAATATCTCAGATGAGACCCTATGTAGACCTCTACAATTGGGAGGGTATTGAGTACCCCACCAGCACCAAGAGCATTTACAAGTTTGAGAAGAAGAATCCCGACATTGCGGTCAACATCATGTACGTGACAGGAAAGAGCATCAAC
This sequence comes from Hydractinia echinata, assembly GCA_030067915.1. Classification (NCBI taxonomy): domain Eukaryota; kingdom Metazoa; phylum Cnidaria; class Hydrozoa; order Anthoathecata; family Hydractiniidae; genus Hydractinia; species Hydractinia echinata. The sequence goes on along the minus strand of JASGCC010000976.1, from coordinate 40,863 downwards.
ATCCTACGCCGATCTCTACATAATGGGCGTAGCAAACAAGTGAATCTACTGCTCATTACGGATGACAAAAAGACTCACTATACAGCCGTCAAAAACCTATCACGACTACTAGGCAAGGAGACCTCGAAAAATACAGCAAAAATGTACTTCTGCTTAAACTGCTTGCAGGCATTCCCAACAATCGAGTCTAGAGACAAGCATCACCGCTACTGCATCGATCACGAGGCTGTGAAAATCAAGATGCCATCATAGGCCGAGAAATGGCTATACTACAAGGATGGTCAGCAGCAGTTCAAGATACCCTTTGTCATCTATGCCGACTTTGAAAGTCTACTAATCCCAATGGATACCAAGACGAAGAAGCTTAACAAGCACGTACCATGTGGCTGGTGCACGTATAGTACCTTTGCTTATGGGGATGTTCCGGACCCTCTTGCGGTGTACAGGGGTGATGACTGCGTGTCGAGATTCGTCAACCATCTGGAGGACGAGGTCAAACGTCTTTACCGTACCTACCCCCAGCAGGACATGAAGCCTCTAACGGAGGTGATAAAAAGGGAGCACAACGAGGCTGCCGCATGTCATATCTGCATGAAGCCCTTCGATGACGACAAGAATTACAAAGTCGGGACCATTGCCACTATACAGGGCTCTACAGGGGTGCAGCGCATAACAGCTGTAATCTCAAATACAAGATACCCGATCACATACCCGTGATCTTCCACAACCTCTCAGGATACGACGCCCACTTGTTCATCCGAGAGCTAGGTGAGAAGTACAATACGGAGGACATTGGATGCATCGCTGAAAACACGGAGAAGTACATCAGCTTCAACGTCAAAATCAATGTACCCCTTGGCGGTATGGGATATGGCGATGGCGAGACGTACAAGAAGATTGAAATCAGGTTCATCGATAGCTGTCGATTCATGGCATCCAGCCTGGCTAAAATTGGCAAGCAACCTCAACGATGAACAGTGTAAAAATCTCCGTTGTTTTTTCAATGAGGATGACATGTTTTCAACTCATGCGCAGGAAGGGCGTGTACCCCTACGAGTACATGGATGATTGGCAGCGATTTGAAGAGTTTGGAGCTACCACCCAAGGAGGCGTTCTACCAGCAAGCCGAACATGGTGGTATCAGCGATGAGGATTATGCCCACGCGAAAAAAGTATGGAATTCATCACCCCAGAGGGTGATAACGTCACCATGGGGGACTACCATGACGTGTACCTCAGCACCAGACGTCCTACTATTGGCAGACGTCTTCGAGACATTTCGAGACGTCCTGCTTGGATAACTACAAGCTCGACCCTGCCCACTTCTACAGCGCGCCTGGTCTGGCATGGAAGGCGGCACTCAAATTTACTGGTATAAGGCTAGAGCTTCTCACCGATCCCGACATGCTCCTGATGTTCGAAAAAGGTATCCGTGGAGGTATAGTCCAAGCGGTACATCGTTATGCTAAAGCGAATAACAGGTACATGGGAGACCAGTATAATCCGGAGGCTGAATCCTCCTACTTCCAGTACCTCGATTGCCAACAATTTGTACGGTTGGGCCATGCGGCAGGATCTGCCCACGGATGGTTTCAAATCTCTATCGAAGGTAGAGACATTCACTGAAAGGAGGATCGGGAAGCTCGTCGAAGACAACAAGCATGGCTACCTGTTGGAAGTTGACATCGACTATCCAGAGAGATTACATGGACATACACAACGAGTTACCCTTTCCTACCTGAGCGCAAGATGATCCATAGAGTCGAGAAGCTGGTCCCGAATCTGGGTCATAAACGTCGATATGTGGTACATATCAGAGCCCTTCACGAGGCTATAAAAACATGGGCTTGAATTGAAGAAGGTCCATAGAGTCATCCAGTTCAACCAGAAGGCATGGCTTCGTGGGTATATTGATCACAACACGGGGTTGAGAACGGCAGCCAGGAACGAGTTCGAGAAGGACTTCTACAAATTGATGAACCTCTCGGTGTTCGGCAGGACGATGGAGAATATTAGGAACCACCACAACATCCAGTTAGTCACGAGCCGAGGAGAAATACACGAAGCTCGTAATGAAGCCGAATTTCAAGGGTGTAAATCGGTTCAGCAAGCATTTCCTAGGGGTTGAAATGGGAAAGACTGAGGTGAAGATGAACAAACCCATCTACATTGGTCAAGCTATATTGGACATGTCGAAGCAAGTTATGTACGTGTTCCACTACGACTACATGCAGCCCAAGTATGTTAGCAAACTGCGGCTCTGCTATATGGACACGGACTCGTTCGTGTACCACATTCGAACCCACGACTTTTACGAGGATATCGCGAACGACGTCGAGACCCGCTTTGATACAAGTGCCTATAATACCGATGATGGAAGCCCTCTCCCATTGGGAAAAACAAGAAGGTGGTAGGCCTCATGAAAGACGAACTAGGGGGTAAGATCATGACCGAGTTCATTACGTTGAGAGCCAAGGCATACGCCTACAAGAGCCTTACACCAGAGGGCGGGGATCGCAAGGCCAAGGGCGTCAAGAGGTGCATCACATGCAAATCGATCACCTTCGAACGATTATCAAAGATGCAAGCTTGTTGATTACCCCAAGGGCGAGATTGTGGTACTGGCAGAGACCCCTAATTCTATTGTTCATTACAACTGGCTCCGGGAGCGTGGATGTATCGAGGTAAACCCTGAGCGTGTGAGATATTTCAGGCTAGGCGAACACTACACGCATGAACGTCTCCTGGCACTCGCGGAATGAGTGTGAACCGGTAGGTAACGCTTTTGTAGCTTGATCGAGCACAAAACTATAAGATAAAATGTCTTGTATCGAAAAATTACAAGATGAGGTCAGGGATCAGCGCAAGCTAATCCAAAGAGCAGGCGCCATAGCTTGGCGCTCCTTGAACATGGCCGCGAACAAAGGGACGTAACCATCTCCAACTTGGAGGACGACCTTCAGGAGAGCGCGGAAGAAATTGGTGAGCTGTGGCAGAGATATGTTGGTATGCTGTTAGACATTGTGTACCACTGGCTGTGGCGATGGGAGACATGATCGCTGTGGGGTTGACGATGATACGCGTGAGTTGTTAGAATGTGCTCATGGCTTAGAGTCGTAGTTTTTTGTAGCTCTAGCTTGATCGCTTTTGAAGGCTTCATGCCGATCATAGTGGTTTTGGTGTTGTTCAAACTTTTGACGATAGTGTACAAGTGCTTGACCCATGTGGTACTTTGTTTCATCAGAGTCCAGCTCTTGCGCATCTTGAGGCTTGAACAGTCTCTCAGCGAGCACCTTGTTGTACGACTCGACAAACGCCGTGAATGTATGGTGGTACTTGGTGGTTGCCCTCTTGAGTTCGACCCCTTTGCTTTCTAGCAGTTTTGTCACGTCTGCCTTGAACTCGGAGCCGTTGTCGCACTGGAAGGTCTTCGATATCGGAGACCACCGGGCTTCGCGTAAATATCCTTGATCATAGCAGCGACTTCGCTGGCCTTTTTGGTGCGTAGGGGCCTAGCTACTTTGTAGCGCGAGGCCACGTCGATGCTGTGAGGATATACTTGTAGGTGCTACCATAGAGTTTGTCGTGGGGCATGTAGAGCAAGTCAAACTGATGCATTTCATTAGGCTTCGTGATGGTGAAATGCGGGTAGTTGATATGTTTAGGTCCTCGAATATGTCGGAGCCAGAGCAGTTGACGAGTCAGCCAATGAGTCACCCCTTTGGGGATAGGCCTCTCTCCTTCGCGAGCAGTTTGATAGCTTTCCGTCCGGTCCAGAGATGCTCTGGAGTGTAGTAAATTTGGCTTAGCCTTTCAGCTTCTTCAGCCGTAACGATATGCTTTACTTTCGACATGTTTATTAGACGCAGTCAGCACATGTCGAAACGCACGTTCTACTACAAATACCTGTAGGCTATAAAGCCGAGGAGAGTCAGGGATCCTACGATGAACGTGAGGCTCACCGTCTTGTTGGATTTTTGAAGGTGTGTAAAAAATTCCTTAGTTGTGGGGCTTTCTTCTCGGAGGCAATGTAGTACTGGTACAGATCGTCATCGAGCTCCTTCAAGCTCTCCCCAGCTTGACGCTGAAGCTCTCGTTGTTTACCGAACCAATCAAGCTTGGCTTGCCTATCCCGTATCCAGGCAGCTTGCGCAGTATTCAATTTTTCGACTGCTTCGTCATGTCGTTTTCTCTCGGCTTCCCCATGCCCCGAGAGCTTGCTAAAGAAGATAATTAGTCCCCGAAAAAGCCAACGCATTGATTAATGCACCTCCGGCCATAATTGCCAAGGTTGCCATGTTTATTCTAATACTCCGTGAGTGCCAGCGCCCATCCAAGATATTGAGCTGAGCGTCTTGGAGCAAGTAGACGTAACAGCGAATGTCGCCAATCCCGTCGGCTTTCTTGTCATGTGCAGCGTGATGCCGTCACTTAGCCTCTGGCAATGGTCTTCCCGAATCATGTAGGGTATTAATATGGGGACGACCTAAAGTCGATGAAGAGCGCGTATCTCTCAGTCATGAACTGCCCGATCGTGACCTCAGAGTCATGGCTACCAAACAAGTTCACGGACTTGTTCAAGATGATCCTCCGGCAGCATGGCGTGGCTGTACAGTTCGTTAGGCTCGCCTTCGATATCTTTTCAATTTTTGGGTTGTAGAATGTCTCGTTTAAGCCGGAGTAGGCCTTCACTTTCCCGGGGTCAACGAACAGTAGTAGCACTCCCTTGAGACTCTTGGCGGGTGTATCAATCTGGAGGTTATAGCTGGTATCAGACGTTTTCATGGTGACCACCTTGCTGCGGAGTACCCGTTTATATGGCAAAGCGAGTCTCGAATATCGTGACATCATAGCACTTGCTAGGCCCTCGTGGTGTACTTTGTCAAACCTTAGGGCAATGTTGGTAATCTTGTATGCGGCATCCGCTGCTTTGGCTGGCGTAGACCCTGATACGGGTGTGCCTGTAATCCTCGATCACGTCGCTGTGCTGTCCGAAGTGCAGGACGAATTGTAGCCTGTCATGCAGTCCTCTCTGGTAGAAAGGTAAGTCTCTGGTGAGCTCGAACATCTTGCCCAGCGGGATGCAAAAGGTGTTGCCATAGGCTTTAGCGATCGCTCTTTCCTCATCGTTACCCGAGACATCGCTAGCTTTCACTCGTAAACCTCTGATGGTACCATCGGAGGAGTCAATCCCCTCTTGGATCAAGTTGTTTTCACGATCAAATTTGGGGAGCCAGAGATCCCTGTAGGTAGCGAGCACATTGTAGTCGCTAATGTTCTGCACCTCGTTGCCATTCAAAGTGATGCGTAGGTTCTGCACCAAGGCCTTGCCAATGTTGCTGACCAGAGTACGTTTAGTATTAGTCCCCGTAAGCTCCCATGTTTGGTACGTCGACGTACAAATCTTCATTTTGATTGATCGTACTGGGGACGTGGCTTACTTTAGCACGCTGCTTTTTGCCTTTCATGGCAAACATCGTCTTTACTTCTGTGTAAGGATCTAAAATTGTTCCGAACATGTTTATTAGTAGGGTCTTGCGGGTTGAATAAATGTCGATTAATCCAGATGAAGGAGTTTTTAAAGGTATTCCAGAGGGGACATTGACCGCGGAGATGAAGAGAACATTGAGCTCAAGGAGATCCTTACTCCCGTGGAGCCGCTAGGCGATCGGCCTGAGGACATTCCAGGGTCTGGCACTGAGCCCCAAGCGAGTGGGACAGAAGCGACTGAGACAGACACCACGCTAAGTCCATCGGAAAGGCTGAAAAGGTTGCTGGAGAAAGAAGGAGACTACACCACGCTAAGTCAATCGGAAAGGCTGAAAAGGTCGAAGGTTGTTAGCTTTTACAACTATCTTATCGGGAATGGGAGGCTGGAGCTAGATCCGGATCTAAAAGCGATACTAAAGAAAAAGAACGAATAGTGCACGGCGTATTTTCCTCCGGGACCCATAGTCAGCTGAGGATTATCAAAGACACTCTGATGAAGATTGCTGGAGAAGACACGTCACTGCTGGAAAAGCTCAAAATTCTCTTCAAGGAACAAGGGATTACCATCGCGAGCATCGTTTCTGCTGTTGGTCTACTGATAAGCACCATCCGTGCTCGCCGTCACTGGAGGTGGTGGAGGTGCTGCTGGAGGAGGTGCCGCAAGTGGAAAGGATTTTGTAGAGAAAGCAGCTGGAAAGACTCGGCAAATTCCTCAAATATCTTGCAGGTAAGGCGGGTGCTGCGTTGCCAGGGATCATGGTCAGCGTGGTCTCATTCTTTTTTCAGAGTAGCGGCAACTGTTGTCGAATATGTGGCAAGGCATCTGTACATGGCCATCGCGGCTGCTGCAGGGTTTGTCGTGCTCTATGTTGGGAAGGGTAAAAAATCATAGGGCTCCTCAGTCTAGTGTGTTGATCAACACATTAGACCTACTCATCCTGCGCTGCTTTTGCAGTAGCTGTGGAGTCGTCAGGCGATTATTTTTCAGCCAGATGTACGCAAGGATGAGGCCTACCCCTGTTGTAATCAAGGCAGCTTTGTTATCCTCGTGCTGATTTTTCCCGCCCCTAGCATACATGACCGGGGAGTGTTTTGACGACACTACTATTTCATGACGCGAAATGGTCGTGATATGCTCGGTATGCTCGAGATGTTTAGGGGGCGGCATGGTATGCCGGGTATACTTGAGGGGCGTGACATGCTTGATAGCCCGCTCCGTAGGCTTGTTGTTCACATCAACTTGGACCCCCACATTGACATTGGCGGGTGCTATTAGTATGTTGTTGTTGTACCCCTACCATTTTGCCGATACGCAATTCAAGGTCGGAGGGTAGCATGTATACGCTTGGCATGACGGCAAAATTCACCGGAGTCCGAGCATATTGCAAGACCTTCTGGAACTCCGTGATGTCATGTCCTACGTTCTCTTGGCGCTTTACCATGGCTTCAGATTTTTGCATCAATATTTGCCTTGCTGTATAGTTGTCGGCACCTGAGCCGAATAGGGATGCCTTTGCCCCTGCTTGGGACCCTAATAACAAGACCATGTAGACGCGAATACTTTCGCTTAGCTTGGTCAGGCCCTCTGATGTCAAGCCTTGACTTATGGGGGTGATGAATTTGGCCCAATCACCCTCAACCTGGGGCCACCATCTACCGTTGGTGAGCGAGGCACTTACTGATTTGGTCTTGTAGAGACTATTGGGGTCCGCACCATATTCACGACATACTTGCGCATATCCGGCTGGTGAGTAGGGATTCTTATAGCGTGAGAACCCATCGTTGAAAGACATGGGTACCTTCATCCTTGCTAGGATGCGTCGCATGTGATAGTACACGTGAAATTTGAAGATGCAGTTAACGAGGGGCACGGAGCCTGTTAAATGTTTGGCAGAGATGCCCAGGGCCGTGCTTGCGCAATGGCAGGCGAAGTTCACTTGGATGTTCCAGTAGTCGAGGGCTTGACCTCTTGTCCAGCCCTGAATGATAGGGTCGTTCAGGTAGGTACTTGTCACCTTGATGGGATATTGGGTGAACTCGGGGAATGATATGGAAATGTGCGAGTCCGTCGATACGTACAGGTCCTGATGCTCCAAGTTAGTTACGGCGAGAGGCCATTCCCCCCTGTTGGATTGGTACTTTGCTTTCGGGTTGTAGGAGTAGATATTCATCTTTTCTTGTTAGAGAAAGATGAGACAACTATACATCACCGATATATACAACCCCACGATATTAAAGCCCCATCTGAGGGAGAACACGAGGATCGCTCTAAAGTCGATCAGTATTCGACCTACGTGGTCAAACATCTACACTAAAAGCGAGATCAACATTTATAAGACGGGCGGCAATCTGAATATGGGGCCGTTGGAAGTCCTCATCTCTATTGAGCCGGGTTTGTATCGAATCGAGGATCTCGCGGCTATTGTCAACAACACCAAGCAGGAGACAGGATCAAGCTATTCGTACTCACGAACGGACGCTGCAGGGTTAGAGTTAACAAGGGGTACGTTGTGATAATAGATCAACCACTGCAGGACATTATGGGGCAGGCCTTTGATAATAAGGTAAAGGTTACAGCAGGCGACCATGACAGCTTTTATAAAACTTATGTTTACCAGCGGCTAAGACTCGTTTGCCCTCAGTTAGATGAAGAGGACTGCCTGCTAGATGGAAGCAAATCTAAGATTCACGCCCTGCTTCCCACTAAGGAGCTTGACGCTTGGGGGGACCTGGTTACGTGGAGTTTTGACACTCCAATCTACCTTCCTTTGAAGGGCTCCACAGATCGCTTGGAGTTTCTGCTGACAGACGAGCACCATCACGATAATAATGTAGCCTTCATAGGGCTAACGATGCATCTTCTTATAGAATAAATATGAGTGAAATTACAAAGCTTTATCCAAGCTTAGCGAGTGCTCCTGACGAGCCTGACGAAAGCCAAGTGTACAGACTCAAGAAGATCGAGGAGGTAGAGCAGTACCTACCGAAATGAATCAAAGGAGCGGGATAAACTCGCCAAAAACTTCAAGATGCATGGTACCTGGGTGAGATTCGCTGATCACGGGCTATTAGCTATAAGTGTCATCACCTCAGGTGTTGGGATCGGTAGTATGCTGTCAGGGATTGGTGTACCATTGGCTGTCGCCATGGGTGGTATCACGATCGCTGTGGGATTGGGACAAGCAGGTCTGCGGAATGCAGGGAAGAGGCTAGATGTCAAGTCGAAGAAGCACGAGAGTATCAGGCTATTGGCGGAGACCAAGCTCAACTCCGTTGTCGATCTAATCAGCAAGGCCGTGGAGAATGGGAAAGTTGATGAGTATGAGTTCAGCCTGATCATGCAGGAGAAGCAAAAATACATGCTGCTCAAGGAGCAAGTCCGACAACGAACAAAGAGGATCGTGGACTCGATCAATGATCGGGAGAGACAGCAGCTTGTCGCAAAGGGGCGTGAGGAAGCCAAGGAAGAGCTTATGAAAAAACTTCAACCTGCACAGTATGTAAGCTCTACTTAGAGTCTCCACCCGCTTACAGAGTCTAATATGTTGTTCATACATATTAGACAATCTCGAGCACTTCTCCAGTATCAGGGTCGATCACCAGTTCACCATCATGTATAACACGTCGCTTTTTTTCAGCGAGCTCTCTCGAGTATTGTTCGAGATTTTTCTGCCACGCCATTTTTGTACAAGGCTCGCAATAGGGACCGTCTGTTTGACTTGAGACGTCCTTATACTTGGCCTTACGAATTACCTCCAGAAGAGGGGCCTTGTTCAGAGTTGAGTAGCCCTTTAAACCCAGTGATTTTGCTTCTTTCATTAGTTCTGGAACCCTCATGTTTTGTTTATATGGTTGGAGAATAACCATATAACGCATACTCACAAGACAGTGAAGCCTTCGTCTTCGACTTCATCAGAGTCACTAAAGTAGCAGGCAGTATACCGGTCAACCTCTTTGTATTTGCACTCTTCCAGGTAGGTCTGCACGTAGTAGTTTGCACTTTGCCTGTAGATACTCGCCAGTTTCACGATGGCCTTACATATGCAGCTTTCCTGTAGCACCTTCTTCTTGTGGAAGTTGGTTCTGACTTTACCATCCCACATCTTGAGCTTGGTGCTCAAGTATCAACCTTTTTTCACGTTGGTGTTGGTTAAGAGATGTCCCCCTAAGGAAGCCACCTTGATCAGGATTTTCTCGTAGTTTTCTACCCACTCGGAGTATTCACAGAGATCGAATGACATCGTGAGTGCGGAACCCTCGGAGTAGCACGAGACACCCTTGGAGTAGACCTTTTCATGTTGCCGTCTTGGTTCTGATAGCCAATTACAAAGCGCTCATCCTTGTCTTTGTTGGCTGGAATGGGGTCACTCAACACGAGGTTTTCAATGTTCACTTCTTCAATGTTTAGCGGAGTCGCGTTAGTGTAAAATTCCATGGTCTTAACAGTTTTATCTCCAAATTTCAGCATCTTTTTTATTTGGATGCTGAAATCTCAGCTAGGGTCTTCTATATTGTCCTAGCACAACGACAACTGCCTCCTTTGTAGGTGATGTACTCTTGATAGCAGTACCAGCAGAGCAGCTTGGCCTTTATAAGGAGTCTGCGTCCGCAGCGACATTTGTCGTACTCGTCGAGGGCCGCTTCACAGTCTTCACAGTGATCCATTTATTCAAGCTCGCGTAACCAGGGTTCCTGTTCAACCGCCCTACTACGCATTTCCCGGGTCCTTAGATGTTGTGGAAAGTAGTAGAGCATCCAGGGATGCTTGTCAACAACCCTAGTCCACATTTCCCTCTATAGATGGTTTGGGACATAATCGAGCAGTGAGGGTACCTCCCGAACTACCATGGTACACATTTCTCGGGTCTTGAAATAGTCCGCAACAAACTCGATTGCCTTGGGATCCCCTTGAATCGCCATGGTACACATGTCTTGGGTCTTGAAATGCTCGGGAACAAACATGAGTACCTCGGGGCTATTTTGAACTGCCCTGCTGCACATTTCCTGAGTCTTGAAATGCTCCGGAACAAACCGGAGCATCCCGGGGTGCTCCCGAACCACCCCGGTGTACATTTCCTGGGTCTTGAAAAGACCTGGCTCTGATTGCGTGTTGTGTACCCCAATTTCATTCTTCCAACTCATTTATCTTATGCATTTTTAGACTTCAGCCAGCAAGAGTTGAATAGGGACTTTCCCTTACTCAACTGCGCAAGCTCGAAGTTTTGTTGATGTCAGCATTATTACTTGACAGCTGTGCGCATGCGCTAGAATTGTCGGGTTTGTCGGTTTCGGATTTGATTTCGGATGCCGTCGGATTTACCGGTTTTTGGAGGGGTGGAGGAGGAGGTGGGGGTTCTGGCGGGGGTTTGACGATCAAAAGGTCAAAACCTGGGTATATTCATCCCCTACTACTAGTCCATACTTATCGAGCATTTCCTGAGTTCTAAAGCGGAGCGGAACAAACCCGAGTAGTATGGATTCCGCTTCCACAGCCATGTTGCACATTTCATAGGTCTTGAGATGGTTTGGAACAAATTGAAACAGCCATGGGTTATTCCAAACCGCCCTGTTACATATTTCCATGGTCTTGAAGCGGTCCGGAACCTCCGCGAATATCATGGGATTATTTTGAGCTGCCCTAATGCACATTTCCTGGGTCTTGAAATGGTTCGGAATAAACTCGAGCATCCGGGGTGCATCTTCAACGACCCTGCCGCACATTTCCTGGGTCTTGAAATGGTCCGGAACAAAATCGAGCATCATGGGATCAATTTGAACTACCCTGGTGCACATTTCCTGAGTCTTGAAATGGTCTGGAACAAAATCGAGCATCATGGGATCATTTTGAACTATCATATTGCACATTTCCTGGGTCTTGAAATAGTCTGGTGTATACTTTAACCAACTCATCTTATATTTATTGAAAGTATTTTTCGATTTCAACGAGGTCAAAACTAACACATCTTACTGCGCATGCTCGAATTTTTGTTGATGTCAGCACTATTACTTGTTGCGCTTGCGCATGCGCTGGATATTTGGGGAAATTCCCCTGTTTCCCGTTTCCGAGATCGACTGTGCCAGAACATAATGTACTCTGAGGTATCACAGGTACCATTGAGTACGGGGTTTTGGGGGGTAAGATCCCGGTACCACAGGTACCCAATGAGAGATATGGTATCGGGGTTTTAGGGGGGTAAGCATGACATGGTACCACAGGTACCCCAGGAGAGATATGGTATCGGGGTTTTAGGGGTAAGATCCCGTTGCCCTGTGTGTTCGCGCGACTGTGCCAGGTACCCCAGGAGAGATATGGTATCGGGGTTTTAGAGGTAAGATCCCGTTGCCCTCTGCGTTCGCGCGACTGTGCCAGGTACCCCAGGAGAGATATGGTATCGGGGTTTTAGGGGTAAGATCCCGTTGCCCTGTGCGTTCGCGCGACTGTGCCAGGTACCCCAGGAGAGATATGGTATCGGGGTTTTAGGGGTAAGATCCCGTTGCCCTGTGCGTTCGCGCGATTGTGCCAGAACATACATTTACCTATCTCTTGCTTAAAAACCTAAAAAACGTGCAACAAAATTTAACAGTCAAAAAGAAAGTATCTTAAAATAAATTATCAATCAGTTCTCAAATAATGTTCATCTCCCATGTACTTTCATTTAAAATGTCTGTGAAATCTTCTCGCAATTGACAAAAGTTGTTATAGGAAGAAGGTAATTCCAGCACAGGAGTGCACGTATGAGCTATGGGGCGCCTCTTAAATTCAGATAAATTCGAGTTGAAAGCTACTTCTATATTTTCAACAACGATTAAATCTGCACCGGTCAAGAACTTCAATAATATTTTCAATTGAAACATTGGAAGCCCTTTCACGTACCGTTTAAAATATTGAAATTACTCTTTCTCGCCTTCAGTAATAGGATTAGCTTGAAACAAACTAATGACTCTTTTTGTCGTTGGTTCTATTTTTTCATACAATTTTCATTCAACTGCCTTTGAGTTAGGAAATTTATCTTTTAGGACAATGAAAACTTCCTTCCAGCAGGAGGCCATAATATGAGGTTTTTGAATGAGCTTCTGCCTTGAAATTTCAGACAACACAGTGTCCACATTTTCTTTCTTTACTAATGTGCGACATTTGAAAACATCAAGGAAGTCTATCAAATCCTCATTATCGTCAAGATCTCCATCGAAATCTGGCGCTAATATGTTGCTAATTAAAGAACATTCGTCTGATGACACATACTTCTTAAATGACTGAATTAGTTCTTCCTCTGTTACACTGCCAAACATGCAGTAATTTACAAAACAACGGTTGAGAATGGTAGGAAAATACCCAACATCTACATATCCTTTTACTATAATCATTCCAATCGCAATCCACTCGGCTTTGTACATATCGTGTCTAACGAATGGAACACGTTCCATTTCACCAATTAATAAACTATTGGATACTTCCTCCCAAAATGAACAATAAATGTCACGACTGACACCACTCCCAACTCCAAGTTCTTCTTTTCCTCTTGGATCAATGAATACATACGTGATATCATCATTAACGTTGACCTAAAAATAAACAACTATACACATGAAGGATACACTTCAAACATTGATAAAGTTTCTAAAGTAAAGCAGGAATTATTTTCTTTGTACAAGTTTTCTTTCCTTTGGAGGGTGTGCTACGTATCTCCATATAAAATAGAACAGTTTCTTTACAATCTCAAAGTCCATGTTGTCTATGTGGATGCTTGAAACATGAGTATATATTGTAAAAAATTGTTGTTTTTCCTATCCAGATATTTACAAGATTTTCACAAACATTAAAAAAATGCTGTTAACAAATTATACCATACCTTGTTATTCATGAAATGATCAATCAAATCAGTGGCAAGTTTCATACGATGAATTTTGAATGTATGTTTTTTTCTTTCAAAATGTCCTACTCGTAATGCTCGTAACATCTCGGGACTGGTGATAGAATGCTCTACTTCACTAGCGCAGGAATTGCGTGCAGTGGATTGGTCAATCGATGCACATGAACTTTCTTGATTTTCAGCTATATCTATAACTGCATTGTCAGGAATTGTACTGACATTGTTCAACCATTCATCTACATTCGCACTATCATTTTCCAAACTCTCCAAGAATTCTTCATTTTGAATGCATCTCGGACATTCTTCCCCATCATAGGTGCGATTACATATTTGACATATTCTCCTTTTCACGGGCAAATTAAGATATTTGGGTAAATCTGAGAAATCCATCAATCTAGATCTTAAAACTAAGATTTGATATCACCAACCCTTTTCTCTTTACATAATTCCAAAGATCTTCATCATCAGCCAGGTAAATCCCTGCCAACGTAACAAGATTAATTTCACATTCAGCAAAGTGTTCCATAAAAGTATTCAGATTGTTGTTATCAAAGTATAGAGCTCTAATTGTTTGCTTAAGGTCTTTGAAAGTAACTGGTTTTAAATATTCCACATCGACAAATCTTGGCCCACCACCGTCCTTTTGCCTTACCACTTTGTAATCTGAAATGTCTGAACTATAACGTTCATATTTAACTTGCAATTTTTTGAACTTTTTGGTTGTAGAGCCACTTGGTCCTGATCTTATCTTTCCCAGTAATTGCGACAGTCTGTTTTCAGATTTCCCAGCCTTTGCGACTGACTCATTGTGATTTCCCTCACAATACGACTGAACTTCGTTCCTTATTGCTTTTTTCAGAACATTATTCATGTTTAGGACGACCTGAAAATAATGTAAAAAATACTACAGCAAAGCTGCCAGAGAAAACGGTACATCATAAAACTACTACATGCAGCCAGCAATGAATCAGAGGAGGCATATTCACATAATAATGCTAGAAAAAGTTTTTTTACATTATGTATAACACGAGACATACGTGACTGCAGCTGCCATTATGGAACGACACACGTGAAAAAATGAGGTTGTAGTTAAAGAAAAAGGCGGGTAGAAATGAAAAAAAAATGAGTAGAAATGAAAGAAAAGCGAGTAGAAATGAAAAAAAGTTAGTAAAAAGGAAAAAAAAAGGCGGGTAGAAATGAAAAACAAGTGAGTAGAAATGAAAAAAAAGTGAGTAGAAGATGACCCTTCGGGGCCATCGTACTTTTGCTTTCCTGCAAATGAGCTTTGACGGCAAAAAATTACTCACAACGACAAGATTTTGCCATAATGAGAAAATTATACGATGGCAAATAGGAAAAAAAGAAGTCAAGAAGAATTGGGTATCAAACAACACCAAGAAAGGAAACGGGGTGTTTCTAACTAAAAGGGCTGCTGTAACTCAACATTACTACACACCGGTACTTGATGTTAGTACATAGTTATTCTTACTAAAGAATACTTCATTAAGTACTCCAGGGGCGGATATAGGAATTTTTCTCCTTAGGTGGATTTGCGAAGCGAAGCCAACGTAGCGAAGTCCCAGAAGCTTTAGCTTATTTACCTATTTCAGCACTCCAAAATGCAGCAGACAGGACCTTTACAGATCCATTTCATACATGTTGTTTGAAAAAAAACAATCATAAAATTCTTAAATGAAAGCCAAATAATGTTTCCAGAAGAATTAAGGCTAAAATTAGCCAACCAGCAAAACTTCTTCTTTCTTCCACATCCAGAAATGCAAATGCAAAACAGTATATATTACTAATAAAAATTTTTTATATTTAATCTATTCAAAACATTTAATAACCTGAAAAAGGAGGCCTGAAAGAAAAATAAGCAAAAAACAACAACACAAAAATGCGTTGATCATAGTAACAACAACATAAACAACAACAGATAAATACAATAAAATAAAAAATGGCAAGATTATATAGCTATTTAAAAACAACCTTACAACACAATAACCTACAAAAACGAAAGAATGAACACTGATTTAGCACAACATTCAGTCAAAAAATATTTAGCCCTATTAGCCTAATAGCAAGAAAAACACTGTTTTTATTTTTCGGTAACCATTTCTGGCTCAGACTCTTAAAATGTTGAATCAAACTTGAAAATACCTTTTAGCTGTTATGCGATAATTACTATAAATACTTGAAACTTTTAACAAAACAAAATCATTCAAGAACAGATATCGTAACTACATTATTACACGTGTTTGTGTCCATCTGGATAGGGTTGTAATAAGTATATATGCTAAGTCATGTTCGCCATGTTGGTAGAACCACAAACATTTTTCAAGTCTATCAGCATGATAACTTCTTTGGTGAAAATGTGAAAAACTTTTGTCATTTCACCCATTAAATAAAGCCATGCCTTTTTCTTATTCGAATTGTATATAATTAGCACCATTTCCAGTAATTATTTCGATACGAGGCTCGAGATTTTACACCAAAACATCATAAGTCTTGTCAAAGTCTTCCTCCCAAAACTAGTGTTCACTCCCTTGGCCTTGTGGCATGTTAAAAAATCGTTTGGAAAGTGTTTATTGCCAGAAGCTTTGAATCTACAAATGTAAACATACAAAGTTGTTACGAAGTCAACAAATTGTTATATACATTACACCTTTACCAGCTACAAAAAGTAACCAGCTGACTAGCTATTCGATTTATTGTGATGTTATAAAATGTCTTGTTACTTAAATAAAAAAGAAACCCAAAACAACATAAAGCTCTTTTGAATTTGACACAAAGCTTTTTCAAATTTGTTGAAAGTGAAACTATAAACAGTTTCATGTTCACACTTGCTAGCACAGCAATAGAAAGCAATTGTGTATCTTACTCTAAGATCAATGGAATTAAAAGTAAACAGATGTACCTGAAAGCGTAGCCAAAGCTTGCTTTTCTGCCAAACTGCTTTTCTTTTGCAATCACAGGCGACACAGAGAATAAATGTTTTCCAGTAATGTTTCTTCTTTTTCGCGTGCAAAATTTTAACATCGTTGATTTTATTGCTACTTACAGCAGACTCTACGCGTTCCCTCATGTTCATTGCTGAAGCCATGATGAATGGAAAGAATTGAAATAGGGAAATCTCAGCCTATCTTACCGAGATTGTCATATGCTACGGTCAACGGTTAAAATAGACAATTGTCCTTGTAAGGTGGACGTTCTGTCGGCCTATAGAAAACTGCCGTAAATTTACCCAAAGTCGACGAAAAGCACTCCACAGTCGTCGAGATGTGCTTCTCGCCGACTTTACCAAAATTTACGGTAGCCTATGGAGTCACTTGGAATAGGCCTTAAGTATGAAATAGGACAAAATATTAAATCGGTACCGTAGCACTAGGAAAAATCTTACAGATTCGGCAAAGCACCGTGAAGGAGATACTGCTACAACATAATATAAAAAAGCGAAAAAAAACGGAACCTAATTGTAACGATTCTAGAAAGCGCGGGGAGGCTAAATTTCTCCTTAGGCGAGTGCCGAGTTCGCCAATGTGTGAATCCGTTATTTACTACACACTCCTGTTAATAATTAAGTAACTAATTAGTTTGAACAAATTGTATTTTGGGGGGAAATCAATTTTCGCTAATTAGTCAACTATAATTTGTTATCTCTTTAATAATAGCCGTATTTCGTCTGTCTGTCTGTTCAAAATGCTTTTTCGGAAAATCCCGCAGAACCCGATTTTTACGGGAGGAAGGAATATGAAATGGATATACGGTCATTTTGAAAGCTGTGGCGTTGAAGTGAAGTTGGTAAGTCTGTTTTTGTCTTTTGAAAGCTGTTTATTTTTGTTTTTTATACGTTTTTACATGTTAAGGTAAATATATTGTTACGTTTTTTAGCCACATACAAATCTTGAACTTACCAATTTTAAGATTTTGGCTACGAACGTATATATAGATTTCAAGTGAACTAGCTAGCTAGCTAGCCTTTCATTCAGTTTGATACAACAGCTTTTTATCTTAGCCAGCATTATTTCTATTTGTGTTATTTTTACCAATCTGATTTTACTAGCTAACTAGCCTTTCATTCAGTTTGATACAACAGCTTTTTACCTTAGCCAGCATTATTTCTATTTGTGTTATTTTTACCAATCTGATTTTACTAAGTTGCAACTGGGGGCTATCTAGCTAGCTGTTAGCTACCTATGGCTAAAAAGTGAAAGTAGCCAAATAAATACAGTTAGCTAGCTAGCTACAACAAAATTTTCAAAATTTTCTTACGCCTAATGAAAATGCAGTTCCGTAGCTACACCTTTTTTATTGTCATAAAAGCGTATTCCCAAAAATAAAATTGCTGAAGGATTTTTTAGCTGAATGGGGTGTAACGACGGGCTGTTTCTGTGTTGTTATTTAAACCGAAGTTGCGAGAAAGTTTTTTTGGAAAAGGGTATAACGCCTATACACCTGTTCAACTGTACGAAGCGCTTAGCCCGATGTTAACAACGGACTGTTTTTTTTAAAAAGGGTATTACGTCTAAACATATGTGCAACACCGTTTGCCTGTACTAAGCGCTTAACCCGTTGTTAACGACATAAGCAACACGGTTTACCTGTATAGCGCTTAGCCCAGTGTTAACAACAGAGTGCATCCTGTGTTTTCATTTAAACCGATGTTGCGATGAAGTTTTTTTGGAAAAGAGTATTACGCCCGTGCAACTCTGTTTAACTGTACTAAGCGCTCAGCCCAGTGGTAGCAATGGACTGTTTCTTGTGTTTTTATTTAAACAGAGTCTGCAAGAAAGTTTTTTTCAAAAAGGTATTATCCCTATACGCCTGTACAACACCGTTTAACTGTACTAAGCGCTCAGCCCGGTGTCACGATTAATTTTTTAACTTTCACAAAAACTTATTCCGCAAAATAAAATAATATTGACCGATTGTTTTTGCTGTTACAGTCCCAACACTATAATGGTGTATGCGCTTTACTTGATTTACGACATACTGTATACCTGTACTAAAGCCCTCCACCTGATTGTGTGACACACTTTACGGCTCTTATTAAGCACTCCACAGAGTGTTCAACGCCGGGTCACACCTTGACTTGTGGCTTACCCCGGCGTTTCGACGCCGGGTTTCCCGGCTAGTCTATATTATAATACCCGTATACGTCTGTCCGTCACGCAAAATGGCCACCAATATTCCTTTGATCTTTCCGCGATTTTTAAAAACCAGGGGGTTGTTTAATCGAAAATCTTATTATTGATTAAAATATATTCGAGAAATTAATTTATTTCATTAAATAATTTCATTATTTTAATTTACCAATCTTAATTAAATAAATAAATTAGGTGATTGAAAGAACGCATTATTTAAATACGCCATTTTTAATAATAATTACCCCCGTGATCTCAATTGTCAATTCTGCTCGGGAGCCACAGAAAACAAATAGAACAGTTTTACTGACAGTTTTATTACTTTGTTTTGACCGCTCGCACGTTTTGAAAGTGGTCGTGGCCAGTGCTGGGTTTAAAGGTCTGTTTGACCTTTTTTGTCTTCTAAAAGCTTTTTATTTTGTGATATTTGTTATCTATATGTTCTTACATGTTAAAATAAATATATTGTCACGTTTTTTAGCCTTGTACAAATCTTAAACGCACCATTTTTTGGATTTTTGGCTAGGAACGAAGATTTTTTAGGATCATTCTACAGCCGGCTAGCTATAGCCACCCTTACTTATTACTATTCAGTTTGGTATAACAGCTTTTTAACCTAGCTAATATTATTTATTTTTATGTCGAAGTTGTGTTTATCTAGCTCTCCTTAGCTACCTCTGGATAAAAAGCGAAAGAAGCCAAATGCATTGTTTGGCTGCAACACAATTCTTAATTCTTATGCTAAATAAATGCAGTTAGGCAGCTACCAATTTTATTACTGTTATGAAAACTTATGCTGCAAAATAAAATTGCTGAGTATTGTTTTTAACTGAACAGGATAACGGCAGGCGGTTTCCTGACTTTTTTTTAACCAAAGTCGCGATAAAGTTTTTTTAAAAATGGTGTTACGCCTATATACTTATGTGCGACACGGTTTACCTGTACTAAGCGCTCAGTCCAGTGTTAACAACGGCTGTTTCCTGTGTTTCTGTTTAACCGAAGTTGCAATAACGTTTTTTTCAGAAAAGGCTTTTACACCTATATGGATATGTCACATTGTTTACCTGTATATACTAAGCACTCAGCTTGGAGTAACATTTCTTTTGAACTTTCACCGGGCAAATTCTTCGAAAAATAAAATTCTGGTGTTCAACGCCGAGTAACACAGTTACTTGTGGCTTAACCCGGCGTTTTAACAGAGTGTATCCTGTGTCATAATTAATTTGTTAACGTTTACTAATTTTTTTTGCTATGACGGGGTAACAATGGGTTGTAAACTGTGCTAAAAGGGTATTAAGCAAAAACACATGTGCAACACGGTTTTCCTGTACTAAGTGCTCAGTCCAGTGTTAACGACGGGTTGTTTCGTGTGTTTCTGTTAAACCGAAATTGCGATAAAGTTTTTTTTTGGAAAAAGGTATTATACCTACATGAATGCGCAACATTGTTTACCTGTACTAAGGTAAACAATGTCGCGCTGCCCGAAGTAACATTCATTTTTGAACTGTCACCAACATATGTATACCTGTACTAAAGTGCACTACCTGAATGTGTGGCACAGTTTACGGTTCTTATTAATTGCGCCACAGAGTTTTTAAATGCTGGGTAACACTTTTACTTCTGGCTTACCCCGGCGTGCGACGCCGGGTTCCCCGGCTAGTATTGTATAATAATTAATTTCTGTAAACGTTTATTCAAGAAATTGATTGAAGTAATATGTATTTCGTAACTGTTTTCACACAAAAAAGACGTTCTAGTGCTTTTCATTACCATGTTTTGGCGTGGATTAATTTTTAAGAGTTTAGGGTAAGTATAAAAAAATAAATCCATGCAAAATGTCAAAATTAAATCCAAGCAAAAATTCATAAAAATTCTGGATTTGCAAAATTGTGAGAGAAAACTGTGTTTTAATATGTTTTCCAACCAAAACTAACACAATACAAACCCTAACCCTAACCCTAACCCAGCAAAAAATAAATTCCCAAAAATACACCCACATAAAATGTGACAAATATTGAACTCGCGAAAATTTATCACCTTAAGGTGATCCATATACCGGTCGAAGGATAAAATTTGCACATATAGCCATATGGAAAAAGTCAGGTGCTTCTAAATTTTCTAAGGTTCTTCTAAGTCAGGTGTTACAAAAAATATAAACGCTAGCAACAGAAAATTATACGCTATCATAATTCTGAAGATAGCAATGTAACGGTTTCATTGAGCAAAGTGAATAAAAAAACAAAACTGTTCGCTTCTCCCACTTTTCTAAAATATGGCTTATATTCAAAAACATTGAGGCCGAAGCAAAAAAATGTTTCTTATGAAAAACTCGCGTAAATCAATCAAATCTACATTTGCCATTACCTGTAAACGCTTAATAAAAACATTTCATATTTGGGTGAAAAGAAGGAGATTTATTTGAAGTTGATTCAAGTAGCATGTAGGACATATGTGAATAAATAATTTGTCGACGCATGGGTGTTCCACAATATAGAAGATAGCTAATAAAAGTTTTAGCAAGATCGTAGGTATTTTGAGCTTTTGGTATAAAAAATTATCACAACGAATACATACCTTTACCTATGTTTTTTTACACATGAGTGTATTAATAGTTTGCAATGTATTTCCTCTATAATTTTATAAAATTCTTCTATGTACGCCACACGAGAGAAACCGTCGGGTATAACTTTCGATACACCATCTGTAACGTAAGATAGAATTAGAAAATTTAGAAATTAAAAATTAGGAAAGACAACAGTCAAAAACCTACCACATTCTTGCGTGGAACTATTAAGATATCTCTTAATCCAAGAGTTTCTAAAAGCTATTTTTCTGGACAAAAATTCTAAACTTTCTATTAACCTTTTCCCTGCCACATATTAAAACTTTCACAATTTTTTTTGCAAATGCTCGCGTGACGACGGAACTTTTAATCAGCTTACCGTCAGCTCGTTGATATTTTTTCAAATAATTTCAAATTGTTCTTCACTGTTTAACAAAGACATCATGTGCGTTCAATTTCAGTTCAGTTGTATCTGTTGCTTGTTATTTGTATCAACTTAAAATGTAATTTAGATTTTATGAGTAAAATCAAAGAAAGATTAATACAGTTAGGTTCAGTTGCCATCAGTCTTCCGTGTTGTCATCACTGGTTAAATTAATAGCCTTAAATATTGAATAATATAGATATTATCATGTCATGAACAAGCGGGTCTAGGCTACGTTTCGACAGCTACAACTGTTATCGATCATGATCGTAATTATCGGACCTAGATGGAAGCAATAGATTGATTAAAATCTTTCCTTTTTCTAAAAGTTCGCTTTTTGTTACGTTCCTTTTTCTAAAAGTTCGCTTTCTGTTACTTTTGTCTCAAACCATTTTGCACTTTTTTTTTATTTCTCTTTGTGATAGAGTGCTTTGGCAATTCCTTGTTTTTTCAACCTCTCTTCATTTGCTGCATGATTAACGGCCTTGTGAACTAGGCGCTGGTGTTTTCTGTAGCCGAGATTTTGACAAACTAATTTCTAGTTAGTGATATTTCCCATGACATCTTAAAGCATCTTGTTCTAACACTAGTCAGTGACCCGTGGAATAATCCAAGCGTTCGCCCATCCTTTTTATACAGTATTGCGCCAGCAGTGCGCCTCGCTACTTGCGGTACCATTTTGCGTGACAGACAGACGTATACGGGTATTATAATATAGACTAGCCGGGAAACCCGGCGTCGAAACGCCGGGGTAAGTCACAAGTCAAGGTGTGACCCGGCGTTGAACACTCTGTGGAGCGCTTAATAAGAGCCATAAACTGTGCCACACGGTCAGGTGGAGCGCTTTAGTACAGGTATACAGTATGTGGTAAATCAAGTGAAGCGCATGCACCATTATAGTGTTGCGACTGTAACATATTTTTCAAAAAATAAATTTCCCGCAACGATAGCTGAAATAAAAGTAGAGTTTACAAACCGTTGTTACCCTGTCATAGCAAAAACAATCGGTCAATATTATTTTAGTTTGCGGAATAAGTTTTTGTGAAAGTTAAGAGATTAATTGTGACACCGGGCTGAGCGCTTAGTACAGTTAAACCGTGTTGCACAGCGTATTTGGATAATACCTTTTTAAAAAAAACTTTCTCGCAGACACAGGGCTGAGCGGTTAGTCCAGGGAAACAGTGTGGCACATCCGTACAGGCGTGATTCCCAAGAAAGTTTAAAAATTAATTGTCACAGTGGGCTGACCTTAGTACAGGTAAACCGTGTTGCACATGCACATAGGCGTAACAGCCTTTCACAAAAAAACAGTCTGTTTTTAACACTGGGCTAACCGCTTAGTACAGTTAAACAGAGTTGAACAGGCGCAATACCCTTTTCCAGAAAAACTCCAGAAAATTAAAAACACAGGGAACAGCCTGTCGTTACCTGTCCAGCTAAAACAATTGCTCAGCCATTTTATTTGCAGAAAACGTTTTCAGGGAAATAATAAAGATGTAGCTACCTAGCTAAACTGCATTTAACATAACAATTATACTCTTACTTTTTAGCCAAAGAAAGGAACTAGCTCAATGGCTACAGTATCAACATAAAAATAAATGTTGGGTAGGATAAAAAGCTCTTATAACATACATATTAGTAATAAGTAAGGCTCTAGCTAGCTAGCCTGCAAAAGCGTTTAAGATCTGTACGTGACTAAAAACGTGACAATATATTTATCTTAACATTTTAGAACATACAAAAAAAAAAAAGATTACAAAAATAAAAAGATTATAGAAGACAAAAAGGTGAAAAAGACCTACAAACAACACTGACCACCATCACTTTAAAAACTAAAATGGCCATCATGTTTCGGTCCTCATGTTTCTTCGTTGGCATGTCCAGGCCGCGAAAGTCTTGGATTGTTTTTTTTTAAAGAATCAGGCGTTTTGATTGGTATAGTACGTGCGAGCGGTCAAAACAAAGCCAGCAAAACTGTCAGTAAAATTGTCCTATTTGTTTTGTGTGGCTCCTGAGCGGAATCGGCGATTGAGGTCATGGGGGTAATTATTTATTAAAAATAGCGTATTAAACTAATGCATTCATTTTAATCACTTAACTTATTATTTAATTAAAGTTAATCAATTAAAGTAATTAAATTATTTAAAAAAATAAATTAATTTCTGGAATTTATTTTGATCAATAATAAGATTTCCGATTAAACAACCCCCTGGTTCCTAAAAACTCGCGGAAAGATCAAAGGAATATCGGTAACCCTTTTGAACAGACAAAATACGGCTATTATTATAGAGATAATATACAAAAAATAGAAACGATAATGAAAATAATAAAAAAATGCACCCTTACTGATACAAAATTAGTATATTTTAGCTACTGACTATATATGGCGACTGACTACATATTGCTGCGACTGACTATATATTGCTGCGACTGACTATATATTGCTGCGACTGACTATATATTGCTGCGACTGACTATATAGTGCAGTACTGAATATATATATTGTCGCTACTGACTATATATTGCTGTGACTGACTATATATTGCTGCAACTAACTATTTATTGCCGCGATTGACTATATATATTGTCGCTACTGGTTATATTATTGCTTCGACTGACTATATATATTGTCGCGAATGATTATATATTGTAGTACTAACTATATATATTGTCGCGACTGACTATATATTTCAGCACCGACTATATATATTGACTATATTATTGCTTCGACTGACTTTATATATTGTCGCGAATGATTATATATCGCAGTACTAACTATATATATTGTCGCGACTGACTATATATTTCAGTACCGACTATATATATTGTCGCTAATGACTACCTTATCGGTGAAAAATCCGTCGGTGAAAAAATTCGTCAGTGCAATATTTTCGTGAGTAGAATTGGAAACAAATACAACATCATTATCAACACACCCGTACGCGTGTGCCATAAAAACTAAGAATCCTTATTTCAACGACTGGAAAAGAGTCGGGCACATTCCGCGAGAAAATCCTCGTAACGTGTATTTTTTTTGCAAATGCTTCGATGTAACCTTAACGCCGAATCATTGGTCCAATTATGAGAAATGCGTTAGCTTATTCAAGAAGATAATTTTTCCTTATCTCAAATGCCAAAAAGAAGAGCAGTATCTATTAATTGTGATGGATACTTTTAAAGGTCAAGATAACGCTGATATAAAGAAATTGTATTTGCAAAATAATTGTGAACAGGTTATTGTTCCGCATAACTTAACCAACAAGTTTTAGCCGCTTGATATTTCTATCAATCAAAAAGCAAAAAGGTTTGTCTCTTCCAAATTTAACACATGGTACGCAGAGCGTGTTAGCGAGCAGTTAAAGAGTGGTGTAGCTCCTGGTGATATGAAAGTATCGATAATACTGTCCGATTTAAAACCGTTAAATGCGCGGTGGATTGCTGAAATGTTTGATTACCTCAAGCTGCAGGGTGGATCTATTAGGAATGGGTTTGATAAAGCAGGAATCACGGAGGGTGTTAAATCAGCAAATGAAGTCTTCTCGAGAATTGAAAACCCATTCTCTCAGAAACGAGTGGATAAAAATCAGAAATGATTGACATGTATATTGTATATTATTACAATATGTAGTAGTAAACTAAAAATACTTTCAAACGCATTCTTTTATTTTCCAATACAGCAGTCTCTCTATATAGCGGACAACTATGCAAAAATTTCTGTCTGCCGTGAAAAAGATTTGTCCGTTAATTAGAGAGATTACTGTACTTATTATCAAGAATTAAGCAATAATGTGGTCAATAAGAAGCCCTAAGGTGTCTTTAAACTAATAATAGAAAATACTGTCCAAAAAAAAAAATACTAATTCGTCGGTTAAAAATATTCGTCGGTGAAAAAAATTCGTCAGTGAAAATTATCGTCGGTGAAAAAATTCGTCGGTTAAAAATATTCGTCACCAAGGCAAAAAATTCGTCACTTTTCACCGACTGATTTTTCACCGATGAGGTATATATTGCAGCGACTGACTATATATATTGTCGCTACTGACTATATATTGCTGTACTAACTATAAAATTGTCGCTACTGACTATATATTGCAGTACTAGCCATAAATATTGTCACGACTGACTATATATTGCAGTACCGACTATATATATTGTCGCTACTGACTATATAATGCTGTGACTGACTATATATATTGTCACTTCTGACTATATATTGCAGCGACTGACTATATATATTGTCGCTACTGACTGTATATTGCAGTACTAACTATAAATATTGTCACGACTGACTATATATTGGAGTACCGACTATATATATTGTCGCTACTGACTATATATTGCTGTGACTGACTATATATATTGTCACTTCTGACTATATATTGCAGCGACTGACTATATATTTCAGTACTGACTATATATTGCATTATTGAATATATATTTAGTTGTTAGTTTTACTTCATTTTATATTTATATGCATATGCGTATGTATGTTCGTAACTTGGATTGTTGTATGGCTGTGCGTATCTGGAGTTAACTTCTAAACAAAATAAAAATAACCATAAATAATCAAATCAGCCCAACATATTATCTATAAAAGAGAGCTGTTATAGAAGAAGTAGATATACCAATACTGCTTTCCCTCATCTTCCAATTTTTAGTCTTTAATGTTGACTTTTAGAAAAGTATATTTTATTATTATATATATGCATCAAATCTCACATAACTTGTTTGATTTTATGTTCTCAACGCCAAGCGTGAATAAAAAAGATTTTTTTGCTAAGCGAAATCTTGCGTTTCGTGCTATGCTACTTGATTTCGTGTAAACAAACTGCTTAAGTACAGCTTCGAAGTAGCACAAACATTAAAATAAACGAATAGAACTTCAGAAAATTAATTGTAAAGCTGTACTTAAAAGCTAGGTTTGTGATATCAAACTGTCATGGCGGCGAACATAGAAAGGTTTGAGTGAGTTACACTGTGTAACTGACACTGATGCGATGAAGAGAGTGATCTGGAAGTATCTTATAATGATGACAACTTTATACATTCTTGCATTACATAGCTGTGAAAAATACTTTGTTGAATAATGTTGATAGCTAGCTAGCTAGATCAATACACTCAATCATAGTGTCGTGTTTTCCTGCGCGCGCATCATATAACATCACATAATGCTATCCCAAAAAGATGCGTGCGCAGGAATGGAGGTAACGAAAACATTAGTGTTGTAAAAAATATGGCTAGCACAGTGAAAAAAAGAAAGAGATCGACTAACTGCTCTGTTATAGATGCACAAACAGCCAATACTCCTTGGAAAAATGAAAAGAGACTGAATTCATGCCATCATTCGTGCTCGTGCAAAGCACCGTTCACTAAGGCACATGTTATGGTTCAAATTATAGTTAAAAGATCGCTTTCTCAAAGCATAGACTAGAAGTCTACTTTGTGTAATCCATTTCTGAAAATTAGCATAATTGTGCCAGTACAGCATGGTTAAAATTTATTGTGAATAAATGTTGAAACCTAAATTTCCCCGCGTTTTTGTTTGTGGTTTTGTTTGATTTGAACGTTTTCCTCCGTGTCCGCTTGGTTTGTTTACATTTTTACCTCCAAATGTGCGCGCATCGGACATTACGTAATCACTTAGATGCGCGCGCCATTAAATATCGGGATTGTGATTCCATGTATGCTGGACTCATCATCATTTGAACACTGCTAAGCCTAGCCACACCCTGGAGGTAGCTATATGTCTATGTAATGTAAGTAGTTGCAAACTATCCAGTATTTAAATTGTTTTTTCTTTTTGTGAAGTTCTGTAAAGTCCTGTAAAGTAGTCACCCCTCAATTTCAGCTATGCAAAAAAATGTGTAAGTTTGGATTTTGGAAAAAGAGAGCACTCGCATTGTTCCAAACGTCCAATTGACGTTTGGCTAAGCTTTAGAAAATGTGCACCAAAAAATTTAATAAAATAAAAACTGCAACGCAGATACGCACTTCCTCCCTGAATCCACTCGAAAATTCTTGTTCTTTGTATATAAGTATCTGCCTTGCAGCTTTTATATATGCTCAGAAACTTTCGTTCTTTATAAGTGTGTATCTGTGTTGCAGCTTTTATATGATAACCAAGATTTTTCTGTACAAATTCTAAAGTTGCTCCTGACGTTCTTCACAAAACCACCAGCCCATTTGTGCCAGTAAATTTTATACAGTGAATTTGGCTTTGTAGCAACAAAGGTTTATGGGGTCATTTACAAAAAGTAATGTAGCTAGCATGCTCAGAGAAGAAGGAGGCGGAGAGGTAGTATAAAAGCGTATCAAAGTGTACAAGGGGAAGGGGGTCTTCGAAGGGCTTACATATCTACTCTTTAGAAAATTAATGCAGTGTTTTTACGTGTCTTTTCTGCAAAAAAATGTGTTGCTTATTTCAACTTTAACACCTTACACCTGCCGTAGTTAACAATTTTCTTTTTTTCAATTAATGTTATAATTTATAAACATTAAGTCGATTTTCGGGGAGGGGTGATCTGTAAAGCAAAGCCTACAACGGAGTATAAGATTGACGATTTATAGTACATACGCATTTTTGAATAGACCCATTTTAGTAGTTGTTGACAAATGATTTTTGTTTTACCCGCATGTGACTGATTAATCCTTCAATTATAACTTCATTTTTGGATTGCTTATTTGATCAATTACATATTTTTAGAGCCAAAAAAGGACAAAATTGATGGAGATCCTAACTGGAAAAATAATGGACGTACTTGTAAACGATTAAAGGAAAATTCCTTCTGATATGTTACGACCTATAAACCACAAGGTTTTTCGGCTGGAAGTTGCAGAAAAACTTGCCACCATTAACATGAACTAATGCATATATCTATAGATTTTGTTTTTGCAGATTTGGTAGTTTGTTTTAGCAGATTTTATAGATTATGCCTTTAAATTTTCTATAATTTCCTATAAATTTAATTTTAGAATGTTAAAGCTGCAGGTCTACCATTATGGTAACCGTTAGCCTGATTTTTTTATATTTTTATGTTGTATGATATATACTATGTGAGCCTTTTACATTCTTCATGCGTGTGCCTGAACAAAATGTTATTTGTCCTAAAATCGTATTTTTTGATTGCGATTTTCAATTCCTTTTTTAAATAAATATTTTATTTGAAATGCTTCACAGACTGCATTTTAAACATTTTGAAAGTATCAATTGTGCATGCACAACAGTATAAATATTATAGCGAGGTAGAATGTAGCAAGAAATTCAGCTGCATTTCACTGTATATAATAGTGTGCAAAATAATTTTTTTAAAAACTTAACTGGAAATATTTTGTTTTACTCTTTTCGGACTGTTTGCTGCTCCTGAAAAAATCCACTAGAAACAAAAGCGGATGTGCATGTAACTTACAGATTTGTACCTAGCATAGAAGCTTGCGGAGGTAGGAAACGCACTGCGTATCCTTTCATTATCCACTTCACGTGTTGGTGCAACCTCGACCCCAGGTTTTCCCGATATAAAAAGAGAAAACCCTGGGGTCAAGGTTGGTGTTGGAGCTAATTATCGCTTTTGAAAAATTAAGAACAAAAATTTTCGGACGGAAAAACTTTTGTTTTTGTTTTTTGTCCGGAAATTTTTCCGTCTGAAATTTGTGTGTGCCGAGAGTTTTTCCGTCCGAAAATTTTGTTTTTTCTAATTTTATCGATATACCGTTCAAGTTGTCAATTTAGAAACCCATCCACGCTAATTGGGTTAATGGTCTACACGAACATTTACGGAACAATCCAGCCATAATTTGCAATGGTTTCGACGAAGCTGGCATTTCTGAGGCCCTATCTATAGAATTGGATCCTGAAGACCCTTTTTTAGATCTTGATTGAATATATGTACACTATAAATGCTCCTAGCCTTCTTTTTGTGTCATTTCCCGTAATCATTAAGTTTGAAATTTGGTTAAAATTCGTTCAAAAGACTTACCCATACATTTTTTGACGTGTCCGAAAATTTTCCGCCGAAGATTTTCCGCTGAAATATTTTCCGCCGAAAATTTTCGTTCTTAATGTATGTATATGTGTCAGCTTTGAAAGAAAAACTGTCGTATCACGATAAACAAGGGACGGCAAGTAGTTGCAACTATGTACTAGTATTCTATAAAAGATTATAGTGTAGCTAAATGCAGCATCAATAAAAAAATATTGCATCAATGCATTTAAAGGGGCTACCAAACAGGTGTTGGTTTGGTGACTTACACGGAAGTCGAGCTAATGGCGGTGGAAAAATTTATGATGACCGAGGACAAAAACAACAACTTAAATCATCTTGAATCTCATATTGGGCATCTAAATATAACTGAAAATGACAGAAATATTGGATATCCATGACTTATTCGACATAAATACTTACCGCGCTTTTAACTCAAACTTTCTAATAAAATAAACTTCAAACCTTGTGAACTAGCTAGCTATATCATTCAAAATTTTCCATAGAAACATACTTGTGGGGTTCGCCGTACACGTGAGATCTGATACCCATCACGTCTCGTTCGTGGTATCTACAGAATACGATCGCGGGGCCACCCACCATCCCCGTCCGCAAAAGGTCGTAGGCCTCATTCCTCGTGCATTTTTCACATGCTTTCTGTACCTGTTTACAACTCTTACAACTCTTGGTGTGGCAAGAGTCCTCGCACCTATGCCTGCATGGGTTTCCCGGAGCGTATAGCTCTAGCTTGGGGTTCAACCGTAGGGACTTGTTCAGAACGTAGCGCATTGATACACCCGGGATACTTACCGCGTCCTTCAAAATATCGATTTCATCCCCATAATACTGCAACCTCGTCCTGTCCACGGCTTCAATGAATGGTTCCACATCGGCTAGGTTGTACTCGCGCAGCCAGTCCATCATGGTGACACAGCCTCGCCTGTAAATCTCAGCGCGGAATGTCTCGTACTCCTCGCCAGATAGTGTGTTTCTCCCACTTAGACGGCTATAAAAGTCCTCGTGAGCCACAGGCCCAACATGGTTCAACTTGTCGTGGCTCGTCAACCATTCATACGGAAACACGAGCTTTTGCAGCTTACATTCCAACGACTTGCACCAACCGTCATAGCTTAGACCAGGAGCAAGGAAATTTTTGATGTCGAGAAATTTAAACCTCGAGATGGTGAGGAACATGTAGTCGTTATCTTTTTTTTTGGCCACCTTGATCTTATCGCCTTGCGCGATCTCTTCGACAAAATACCGCTTGATCAGGTTGATGTCGTACTTGCTAGAATTAAACCCTATTACAGATACTTGGCCTACCCACTCGTTCCACAACTCCTGGTTCTTTTTGGAGAGCATGTCAAAGTCGTCAGGCATCGGGTACATTCTCTCGACCTCCTTCACAATCAGGGCATGCCTCTTTTCCAACTCCCCCGCAAACTGTTTAACCAAGACCTTGGGATTTTCGTGCTCGATGAACGTCGGGTGGCTATTCAAACTATCGGCAATACCAACACTTATCGGAACATGTCTCGAAAGGTATGTTAGATCAGAGGTTTGCTGGTAATTTAAAGGTGATAGGAGGGCTTCAAAATCAAATACAATAAAGTGGGGGCAGGGTTTGAATTCCTTCTGAAAGTACCTCTTGATTTTGGGTGGTTTCTCACATTCCCAAGCTATGACGAGGTTGTACCCCTGTTCCCGTATCATCCTTTCCTTAGACTGGGTTGCAGTGTAACGAGTCTTGTCCGCTTTGGTTCTCTCGGACAGACAGGGGCATCCTTGCCACTTACAACCATTGTACTCGTAAACAGTTTTTGTGACAGGCTCATAGCCATCTACCTTCCACTCCTTTTTGCCATCACGGATAACACGTTCACCACCATGACCACATAGGGCATGATGAATATGTCTTCCGGTTTGTTTTGACATGTATTCTATCCATTTTGATGCATCATAGCTAAAACCCTCATCGTAAAAGACCTTCTCGGCCCTGCTCGGCATACGTTTGACCTTCCCCCCTTTGCAGATAATCGTCGTCTTGACACCCTCGAATTCGTTCCCCTTATGCCGCGTGAGATTCCAAACCTCGTTAAAAACTTGGCCGCATAACTCGCATTGCCAGTGCCGGGTCAGCACATCTAAATCTTTGACGTAAAAACAGTGCCCGTCCAGCATACCAAGATTGATAGTGGTGCCCAAACCCTTTTTGTACTGCTTTTGACCATAGACGAGTCGCCATGGTGCTTTCTCAGAGTTTGCCTTGGGCCCAAAGACCCTGATGTTGATCTTGAATTGTTTGGCAACGCCCTCCAGATCCGCCAGCCTCGTAGGGCGCACATCTTTACGCTTTAGCTTGGGGTCCCCATAGTACTTTCGAGCTAATGTGAGAGCTGTTTTCGTTAGACGTTCTGTTCCTCGTGCTACGTTGGCCCTCTCTATCACACCTAGGCATCTCCAGAAACATAGGTTGTCTGTTCGTTCTTTTCCCCATCCAGGGCGTAGATGCACCTCTTGTTTCGCAGCCAGCCCGGGAGAGGGCCGCATCCCAAGAGCGGTTCACGCGTGCTTATCACCTTAATCTGTACGTGATCGAAGAGAATTTTGCCTTCATACGCTCCCGGGGTCTCGGTGGTCCTAACAGGTGGTAAATAAGCCCTGGTCCAGAACTCGTGATCCTCCAGATCGAGGCGCTTCATCTCGCATTCTTCTACGAACGCTTCGATTTCGGCGATCCTTGATAGTGACCTGGAGCTCTTAGTTTTGTGGTAATCAGACACATCGCCCCCACCTTTGTAAATATCACAGCTGAAGCTGTACACAACCTTAACGCGCATTTCTATGTGGGTTTCAATTTTTTCGCATGATCGCGTCCTTTTGGGGTTGGTTTAAATGCTTGTTGAACCTCCATTCCTTGATCCTATTTCCGTCTTCCAGCATCTGTATATTGTCCCCCTGGATGTCCTACGTGTAGTCCTCCCTTGCCTCCTGTTCAATCTCATCGTGAAGCGTTGTACCTCCCGAAATTTGTTCCTTTGCCCTGTTGTAATAGAATGCAACGGTATCCCGCACACTCTGTAGTCGATCGGCAAGAGCGTCGCGGGTTGCTGCCACTGGTGCCGACACGGTGCTATATAGTTTGCTGATGGCATTCTTAAACCAACTCATCCCTTTCTTATATACACATTTTAGCAAAGTCCGAAGATTGCAGAGCGGGCTGGGAATTCCCCTTTATACTCATTTTTTGTATGATAGGGACTTACCCTTGAATTCTATGACTCAACACCGCATGATGGGGACTTTACTCCATTTGCGTATGATAGCATTGATGTTACTGCGCATGCGTTGATGATCAGTGGATTTTTGCTGATGATCAACGGTATTTTGTGTAATGGAGCGTGACAAAAAGTTGTGACGTCACAAGTGAAATTGTGTATGATATTTTTTATGAGAGTTTGACCGTGTTTTTTGGAAAAGTGTGGTTATATTCCCTCCCTATACTAGCTAACAATACAATTCTAATGTTTTTGAATAGTCATTATTAAATGACGTCAGAATTAGGATCATTTGAAATTTTATGGTTTTCTACATCGATTAAGTGATATTGTAGTAGAAAACAAGACTGAGGTTCTAGCAAGGAATTTCAACATCTGAAAAAACAAGTCCTTCTTGAAGTTCCAAAATTTTTGCTAGCTAATAACTATAAAAGAAATTCTCATTGTCCTATGACAATTTTAAAAAGACTTAGAGAGATTACAAGGCATTGGATGGGTTAATAAAAATATTGTAGCCGTGGACAACTAGCCTAATTCGCCAGATCTGGTAGGGTTAAAAAATCTAAAGAAAATTATTTGAAATTTGTTAACATGAATATCGAATTAATTCATTTTTATAAAGATAACCTGCGCAGCATCAAAGGTTTGTTGACGACTTAAGTGAAACTCAATTGCGTGGTTAGGCATAGCCAAGTGGTTTGATCATAACACACACAACGGATATAAGGACGAGATTTTCGAAGACAAGTTGGTGTTTAACTCAATTGCGTGGTTAGTCATAGCCAAGTGGTTTGATCATAACACACACAACGGATATAAGGACAAGATTATCGAAGACAAGTTGGTGTTTAACTCAATTGCGTGGTTAGTCATAGCCAAGTGGTTTGATCATAACACACACAACGGATATAAGGACGAGATTATCGAAGACAAGTTGGTGTTTATCTTAATTGCGTGGTTAGTCATAGCCAAGTGGTTTGATCATAACACACACAACGGATATAAGGACGAGATTATCGAAGACAAGTTGGTGTTTAACTCAATTGCGTGGTTAGTCATAGCCAAGTGGTTTGATCATAACACACACAACGGATATAAGGACGATATTATCGAAGACAAGTTGGTGTTTAAAGATTTTAAAAAAATAAATGACAGTGTGATACGAAAACGTATAATATTGAGATAAAATTAAAATTAAATATGAAAGCCAAATTACTCATAATCAAGGAAAGATGGAAACTACAGTAAGACCTCCTTATAGCGTACATCCTTTCATAGCGAACAACTCTCTACAACGGACACTATTCTTAGAAAAGGATAAGATGCCAGTCAACCTCTCACAACAAAACTTTGTAGCGAACACCTCTTTTTAGCGAACGTCGTTTCAAGATCCCAATTTACACTACCCCTTAAAAGTGACCTCTATAGTGAAAACGCCCATGGTTTATATAAAACAATTTTTGAAAGAAGTCTTTATAATAATAGCCGTACTTTTTCTGTCGGCCAAAAGCGGGTCGTGCTAACCACACACGAAATCCTAAAGCCACAAATAACAAATGCAACATCTTTTTATCCACTTTGCTGCGACGGTTAGTTTAGCTATATTTTTACAACAACAGCAACGCCTAAATTCTTAGAAGGCACGCATTAAGTGAATATACCCTCACGAACACATCAATTATATAGCTAGCTTTGATTGGCTGGTCCATGCATGGAAATCTACGTCTACTGCCTTCATATTCTATGTCGCAATATCAAGTTGCAGAATTTTCATCTAGTTAAGATTGGACTCACAAAGCCATTCGTTTTTTGACAATTTCTCTGAGGGTGTCTTAACATTGAACATTGTCTTCATTTTTATCTTCACATAATATTTCCAATGTTTTTCCTTTTATTATTTTCTATGTCTTAAAAAGCTTTCCTATCGCCCAATCCTATTTACCTCGAAACGCATTTTTTCACGGCTTTTACAATCGGCTTCTCTGAAAATCAAAATAAATAACTTGTCGTTTTCCTTTTGTCACCCAACTTTTCCTTTTGTCACCCGAATATACCCGAAAACGCGGTCAATTAAGATATTTTTCGTATAAAAAATCTTCATTGTTAATTATACGCGTTTTCTTAGGCTGGGATGAAAAGAATAGGTCTATTGTTTAGAACAATACAGAAAATAGAATATTGACAAGCCTGGTTAGAATTTTGGTATCCTAATAAAAGAGCGTGTATTAGCGAAAATTTAATTTCGAAACAAGCCATGCGTGAAAACTTGCGAAATATTATTTCATCTACAATCGTGTGCATAAATGATTTGGAAAACTGATTCCAAAGGCACTTTCAACTCCCCCTCCCCCCTAATCAAAGTTGAGGACTGCAAAGGACACCCAAACCAAAGTCAACACTGTTTAGGGGAGAAGGGGGGACTTGAGATAGCTACCTAGCTTAGAAAAACGTGAAAAACATGAAATTCATGGTTTTTCCAGAAATGTTTTGGAAAACTGATTCCAAAGCCACTTTCAACTCCCCTCCCCCCCTAATCAAAGTTGAGGACTGCAAAGGACACCCAGACCAAAGTCAACACTGTTTAGGGGGGAGGGGGGACTTGAGATAGCTACCTAGCCTAGAAAAACGTGAAAAACATGAAATTCATGGTTTTTCCAGAAATTTATGCACACGATTGTAGGTGCGCAGAGATTGCGGTTTTCTGACCAGTGAAGGCACGGCGCAAATTTAGCGTTCTTTGGTAAAGATTTTGATTGGACATTAGATTAATTCTGCTTTCGGCAAAACAGCATCGAATCTGCCATTATTACAAATAGTGGATGCAAAAATCTTTCTTGCAGTCGCGAATATCTAAGTAGTTTGCTACAATCGACACTTTTCGTCGATAAAGTAGCTATTGGTTAAATATTATGACTTACATATTTTTATTCTATACTGTTGGTGACTAATTCTATACAAATTCATGTACTGTATTTCGCGTACGGTTGTTACGTTTTTCGGTTTGTATATTTAATAAATTTGGCGCCATTTTACCATAACAATCTCCGTCGTTTGAACTTGGAAATATGTTATGGAAGAATGAGTAACATCATCAAAAAATCTGGGTCAAATCAAATACCTGAATCCTCATCTTATATTTCAGAAAAAACTTCACGCGAGAAAAGGTCGGAAAAGTGGTACTAAACAAGATAATTTTGCTAGATTCACTTCATTTAACTAAAATATAATTTTAAACAATATAAAAACTTCTTTTCAAGATGTTTAAAAGGTATACCGTGTATTCTCACGAAATGTTGCAAATTAAGTATTACGTATCTGAAAACCCGTAACTTTTCTGTTTGTGCGCAAGAAAAAAAGCCATGATAACAAAAGCAAAGGCGATATATTTTATCCACTTTGTAGCGATGGGCGAATTTTCACGGGCTTATGACTAGTCTTTCTATATACCTAGTCATTAACCTTTGGAAAAAATTCACGGAGTCACGTTAAATG
Source organism: Hydractinia echinata (assembly GCA_030067915.1). Lineage (NCBI taxonomy): Eukaryota > Metazoa > Cnidaria > Hydrozoa > Anthoathecata > Hydractiniidae > Hydractinia > Hydractinia echinata. Next base: position 4,625 of record JASGCC010000976.1, on the reverse strand, counting down.
GCGTTTTTTTCGTGTGCCCATAGCACGACATTTTTCTTGCACACTTACACACAGACAGGATACAGATCACAACCATTTGAACTAACATTTTCAATACGGAAAAAAGGAGGCTAAAATGGAAATTTTCAACCAATTTCGGACAATTGTGGGGCAAACATTTTTTGTCCAAGAAATGTTCCCTTTAAAGAGATTCCATTTTCCTACAGTTAATGGTAAGATTCAAATGTTTTCGCGGGACCATAAAACGTGCCCGCTTAAGGCTTATTTCAATTTGCCGCTGCAGCGCAAAAAGCCCGCGATTTTTGTTAGCGCGTGCGCACTTCGACAAAATTAGAGATTTTCTTACAAGCGCGCGAGCGTTAACAAAAAACTCAGTCAAATGGAAACGAAACTTTAATGAAGTGTCGTTTTATAAATGCGTCAGATTAGAGAGGTTTCACTCTCTAATGCATGCTTGTTTCATTTCTTCTTAATTTGAATAACATACATAATGTTATATTTAGATGTTCTTTCCAGTCACTTCCAAAATCTTGGCGAGTTAAAATCGTCACATAGCTTATTTACTTCCTCCTTCAACTCTGTGGTGAGAGATGTACAACGTCCATTCAAATCCTTTGTTTTAGCACGAGAAGAAAAGATGGAACCAGCTTGAGAATCACTCGACATAACATGCGTAAGATCATTTGGAACGAGATATTTTGATAGATTGACAAATGTGAAAAGTTGGATCATAACTTGGTATGGCTCTTCTAATAACTCTTCGTATTTTAGCGATTTAATAACATATCCCTGAGCACACAAATTCTATACGCAATCCATTTTGAAATCCATGTCAGCGACAGTTTAGAAAATATTGAGAGATTTTTTCAAATAATCCGGTGAACGAGATCTTTCGCCATTCATTATGCTATGTTGACCAAGCCCGACATGAAACTGCAAAGTTTTTATATTGGATAATGACCAGTTGTTCAATATTATTAGCTTCTCGAAGGATCTGACGTAGGACACCGGGTCTCTGTGCATGTAAAAGCATTTTATTTCTGGAACAGCTTCCATCAGGATATCCATAACAAATACAACAGGCATCTGGCATTTAAAGAAGATTATCGATGAATTTCTCGTGTTTGCATGCTTTAATGTGCACATCAGAGCGCTGAAACACAGAGATTTTAACGTGTCGCGATCGTGTGTTCCGCGATGTGAAGCGTATGCAATATCTGTAAACGCGTACGTCTCAGATATGGATAACGAATGCGGAATGGCTTCAAAGACCTTGGTAACAACTGTGGAACCACATCTTCCATGGTGTGCTAAATGAATAATCGGTATGTTGGGTAGAGTTATATCTTTTGAAATTGTGTGGAATGAAGAAAGAGGCAAATAGATCACTTTTCGAGCGTTGACACCTTGGAGAGGAAACGCGAAGGGACCATTTTTGGAGTTGAACACATCGTAGTCTTCACAGTCAACAAAAATTGCATGCTCTTTCGTTATTCTGAATAGTGTTACGTTATCGTTTAAAATGATGTTTGGATGGTCGTATCGTTCGTGAGTGTGTATAAAATCTCCTGTGAACAGTTCGTCTAAACTTGGAGGACGCCTGTGGAAAAACCAAATTTTGCACACCTCAGCGCTTTTCTCATACTCCTGTTGACAATGCTGCGGGCGACCAATCAGAAATGCGTATATTTTTCAACTGACAACAGCGAATACTTCAATATCAAGAAAAGAATCCATAAAATATCAACCACTAGGGTCTTTCTCACTAAAGTAAAAAAAAAAATCTAAAAATAACAAATGATAAACAATGATAAACATAATTGTATTTGTTGCTGTTTAAGTAATATCATTTTCTGGACGCTACAATACTTGTGAACTTTGTATTTTAAAGCCCCTTTATGAAACTATGAAGTCTGTTTCCCATCTGATATAATTGTATTAAAATAATTATATAAACTAGTCGATAAAGCCCGTGGAAAAATCCACTTAGGCAGGATAACAGTGAATAAGAACCGGCATTTAAATTTTGATGACGTCAGCAAGGAACCGTCAAGAGACAAAACATTTTTTTTTAGAAATTTGGTCCCAGATAATGAGAGTTTAAGTTATCCGGTGTTCGTATTACCGGGAGCTAACTGTATTATCACATATAATCGGCGTGTAATTGGAAATAATTTTGTCGCGATTTTTTTTGAATTCACCTGACATAATTTGTGCGGCACTTCTTCCCATTATAAACTCATATAAATTCCGATAAGATATTGTCGGAGCAATGTGGGTATAAACCCCTTCCCTGCATTCCTAAAAAATAGAACACCCAAAAAATTGCGTTCTCGTAAAAAACGAATAACCCACCATAGGAAAAAAACTGCTACATTTGGATTGCCTAATTTCGCAGGGTAATTCCGCAATAACTTTGTTGATTAGTGTCAACGTTTTTTTGTCAAGATACATCAAATACTTAAATTTGCTAAAATAAAAAAGAATTTTAAAACACACAAAATGTTTTTGGGTTTTTTAAGACCGGTGTTTTGAAATAGAAGATTTATAAAGCCACATTAGAGCGTTTGGCCGACGGCATATTTCCTAAATATGGATGCCTAGTTCCTTTACATACGGAAAAATCAGGTTATGTTGAAATAGTTTTAGAAAGTTTATCAAATTAAAAAGACAAATACTTTAGTATTCAAGGATGTGAGGATACACTTAGTTTTCTAGATTATAACTGTGTAAAACTTCATAAAATCATTAAAGATCTGTCCGTTAGGTTGGATAAGACATTTAAGTAATGGTAATGTTAACAGACCCTTCCCGAATTTCACAGTTCTTAAAGGTTTTTTTCGGAATAGCGTGTCTGTAAATTCATAACTCGTTTGAGTTTCAGAAAGTCCTATTTGTGTGGATTGTTAGGGTCAAATTCTTCTTACTTTTATTTTTCTTACGAGCCTTGCTTTCAAAGTTAGATAAAATATAACATAATTGAACAAACTGTTGTAGCAGTTTATTTATTTGCAGCATGATTTTGACAATTTTAAACTCATGAAGAATTTTAAGTGTAATTCAAGCGAGAGGTCATGGGTTCAAGTCCCACTCGATCCATCATCTTTACAGCACTTGGAAGGATATTGTGTAGGGTTACTTATACCATCAATTTTTTTAAACGAATTCGTTTATTGGATTTGTTTTGACTAGGTGCATGGGAAGAAACTATAAACTTAGGCAAACTAATAGCAAAATTCTTTTATTCTTTCTGCTTCACCGTTCTTTCATCTAAAATTGCACTTCTAAGGAGTGCGGATTCCAGTCATTAAAATTGTGAAGGTCTTTAAGTAAACTCTGCCTACGACTTCCAGTACATGAATGTTTTGATTTTGAGCTGAAAACAATGGATATGCGCACTCATTACTGTAGGTAGAAAATGTAAACGACAGACTGTGAAAAAATAGACCTTTTCACTGATAGTGCTACCATTTTTAAGTTTATGAATTCGCAATGCAGTATGGGAAAATCAAGCTCTCAAATTGCATTGATAAACCATCGAGCGAGATTGAAGAAACAACTACGAGCAATCGTTTATGTGAATTCAACTTTAAAGTGGTACTACTAGCTATTTGGATCTACAGCACTTTTGGATAATCTACAGGAATTTCTTTCAAAGTTTACTGAACAACGTCCCCCAACTTAAATGAGTTTTTATATCCGTGTTACATACCAAGCCCGGTTTTTATTTACACACGCTTTGTCATAAGAACAATTTTATAAGAACATTAGTTTCGGATTTTGCTTAAAATAAGAACACAATTACTTTTATGCTCAAATTGTTTTTAGAATTAAAAGCAACCCAGAGTCTACATTTTGCCATGAAATAGAAACAATCCAGAATGTAATTTCTCTCAATACTCTCTCAAGGTATCAAATTTTAAAATATCTTTATTCAGTTCGATAAAATTGATATACTGGATCAATTAAAAAAACCAGCACCCCAAGGGGATGTTTTCGTGGAGACAATTAATTCGTCTGAACCATGTCGGTTGCGACTTTTTTTTTAAATTCCAGTATATCTACAATCCAAGTCAAAATATGTTGACACAAGACAGCTATCTAACAGGTTGTGGTAGGCCTTGGGTTCAAAGACCGGCCGAGTCATGCCAGAGACTATAAAATTGTGAATCGATGCTTTCTGCTTAACGTTCAGCATGAGAATAGGATATTACAAGCATTATTTTTTTCCAGCTTAACAAAAAAAACTTTGGCGGGATTTATTTCCTTGCGTAACCCACTTTCAAGAATATTTTCAGGGATTTATGATTTTCTCGGTCGATATGTTTTTACTCAAGAGGTTGCTGCAATTTTTGTAGAAGGGTAACTTTTCGTAAAATAACATAGTTTTGATATGATCTTTTAAGTATAAAACTAAGTCAAATACAGATTTACCTAGATGTTGGCTTCTCCACATTTTGTTCAAAAAAATTTTTACGTTAAGTCACAACAAAATTTATCGCCCAACAAATTTGTTTCTAAATGCAATGTTTTTTTAAATGTCAAATAACTGTGTAATCTTTTTAATAGAAATCCTTTGCCCAAAATTAAAACAAATAATGAACCCGTTGTAAATCTCCTCCTAG